>PVLD010014504.1:0-52110 GCA_004027595.1 Dinomys branickii | reverse complement strand
TCCCTACTATCTTGTCTATAATTTGGTATTTCCTTTAATGTTTTTGTGTTAACTAATGTGAAGATAACTATGTAATACAACATCCAGTTCTAATTCCCTACTATATTCTGTATAACTTTGTATTTTCTGTATTGTTTATGGCTTTTCTGGTTCATATGTCTCCATTCTTTTGTCTTTAAAATAAAATTAAAAAAAAAAAAAGAAATTACCAATAAAGTAAAAAGAAAACCCACGAATTGGGAAAAAATTTTAGCCAACTGCTAAAGGACAAAGGACTTCTATATAGGACATATAAAGAATTTTTAAAAATCAGGCCCCCCAAATTCAAAGACCCAATTCAAAAATGGGCATCTGAGATGCATACACATTTCTCTAATGAAGAGATAATGATGGCAAATAAATACATGAGAAAATGTTTGTCATTAGTCATTCAAGAAATGCAAATTAAAACAACACTGACATTCCATCTCACCCCACAAAGAATGGTTATCCTCAAGAAATCAATCAATAACAAATGCTGGAGAGCCTGTGGGGAGAAAGGAACCCTGCTCCACTGCTGGTGGGAGAGGAGATTAGTGAAAACACTGTGGAAATCAATTCGCGATTCCTCACAAAACTAGGATTAGAAGTCCCATTTAACCCTGCTATTCCCCTTCTGGGTATTTTCCCAGAAAAATTAAAAACATCATACCACAGCAATATATGTGCACCCATGTTTATAGCAGCAAAATTTATCATAGCTAAATCTTGTAAACAACCCAGATGCCCATCCACTGAAGAATGGATAAAAAAGATGTGGTATTTTTATATAATGGGGTATTTCTCAGCTATTAAAAAAGATAAACTTGGGGCTCTTACAGGTAAAGGGATGCAACTGGAGACGACACTCATAAGTGAAATAAATCAGATCCACATGTGTAAACATCGTATTGTCTCCTTGGTGTAGGAACCCGAAAGGCTAGGTAAAATTCAAAGTGTACAATAGATGATAGGAAAGGGGAAGAAATTGCTCAAAGGAAGGAATGGCTGGGATGCGGGAAGGGAGAAAAAGAAAGAAGGGAGGCAAAGTGTGAATGTATGTGTGAATAGCAGCAATAACTACATTATTGATGTCTCATGGTGTATTGAACTGAACAGTTACTGCTTACAAGTTTTACGTTCTGATCGATTTTGCATGCTGGTGCCTGGTGGTCTGGGCAACTGATTTGAGGGTAACAATACGCAAAGGAATTACAATGGTGAACGCCTATCATCGTGTCTAGTGAAACTCTGTGTTATCTCTAATGTTTTATCTAATAGTTATTTTCTTATTCTCCTTAATGGTTTGCGCGGTCTTCCCTTCTTGACCTGACAGTCTGAGCAGCGTAGCTGGGGACCACGGTACGCCGTGAACCAGCCACTGCTGCTCTGTGCTGCCATGTCTGGAGTCCTCGCGTCTCCCCGGACGTCCTCGCTTCCTTTCGTTCGTGTTCGTGATGCTGCTACTGCTCTGGTTTTTTGCTCGTTTCTCATTTACTACTCTCTTAAATAAATAAATACTAAATATAAATATTGAAAAGTCTTTAAAGTACAGTAAATATTTCTGTGGACTAGAAACTATATTTAATATTCTCTTGTGATTTTGTTTTATGTTTTCATACAATAGAAAAAGAAAAACAACAGTACATTCTCCACTGGTTTTTAGACATTAATGCAGAGATGTTGAATCAACTGAGATTTAACATGCTTAGATTTTTGTGTTTCTTTTTTAACTGCTCAAGTTTTGGAACATTTTCTTCTGACGAGTGAACACTCATGCAGTTAACTGTGAGGAAAGCTGCAGACACACTGGGGCCACTTGACCCTAACAGACATAACTACTCCCACATCATCAGGTACATGCCCAACCTCTCCAGCCCCTGTCCAGTGGCTACTCCACACTGCAGTGAATGTCATCAACTTTCTGTTGAAAGAAAGAAAGATCAACAAGATTGATCACATCAAATTAAGAAGGTTCTGCACAGTAAAGGAAATCACCATCAGAGTGAAGAAGAGACAACCTACAGAAAAGTGTTACAGGCAGCTGAGTTAGATAGAAATATTGCAGGCAGTCAGACAGCGCCGGGCCCTCGAAGGAGCCAACATAAAAGATACCTGTGGGCCAGACCTCAAGACAAAGGGGGCTGAACAAATGCCGCCACATACCACTGGGTGTGAATGTTGGGAATTGATAAATAAGTAACAACCACCTTCAGAAAGCCAGAAAGTCGTTGACCCAACCCCTTACAGAAAAAGCCCGGCTCCGCATTCATGCCCGCTTTTTACATGACTCGCTTCCCCATTTGATCCCAGTCCACTCAGTTTTACCTGAATATTCATCCTTGCAGTCTTACTGGCGGACCATAGTTTTGTCCATTTCCCCTACCTTGGACCAGCCTCACCTCATGGTTTTTCCCCATAAGTCCCTAGAAAAGACAGAGTCCTGGGTAACCCACTCCGGGCCCCCCTCTGTCCCTGTCTTGGATAGAAGCTTTATTTCTCTCAATAAATATATCCTGCTCTTAACCTCCATTGTTCCTAAAATTCATTCTTCAATTTTAGAGAACATGAACTCGTCTCAGATATCATTCAGGTTGGGAGTTTTTATTTTCCTGTATCAAAAGGAAAAACTTTTAGCAGCTATTCCTCAGATAAAGCAGTAATATCTAGAATGTATAAAAAAAGACTCAAAAAAATTAGATCACCAAAAACTAAAGACCCAATTTAATTTGAATCATACATTTCAATTTTTTTATTTTTTTATTTTAAAAAGAAGAGAAGAAAACAAGCAAAAACAAAGGCAAAAATAAAGCAACAGAAAATAAAAATACAAAATTTCAAAAGAAGGTGATAGGAAATTAGCCATAGTTGATATAATACATATTGTTATCTTCAAAGAAGTTGATCAGATCACCAGACATAGGCATGCAAGACTGGTCAAACAATTAAGCTTTAACTGTTCCTTTCAATAAACCAAAAGAAATCATTGGTGCATTTACCCTGCTATCTCGTGTGTGTGTGTGTGTGTGTGTGTGTGTGTGTGTGTGTGTGTGTATTTCCTGTTTCTTTTCTAATTTCCCCCATCCCAGCTGTTCCTTCCTTTTAAAAAAGATCAACATAACAATAACACCAAGTTTCAAAATAGGCTATTAGGACAGCTACAGTAGTTGACACACTGTAAAGACCAATTTTTAAAAATGAGCATCTGAAATGAATAGACACTTCTCAGCTGAAGAAATGTAAATGCCCTATAAACACTTGAAAACTATTCAGTATCTCTGGTCATTCAAACAATGCAAGTTAGAACAATGCTGAGATTCCACGCCACCTCGGAGAGAATAGCTACTATCAAGAAATCAAGTAATTACAAATTCTGGTGAGGCTGTGGGGAGAGAGGAGCCCTTCGTAATTGTTGGTGGAGCTGTAAACTAGTACGACCACTATGGAAAACAATATGGAGATTGCTCAGAAAACTAAAACTAGAAATTCCCATTGACCCAGCTTTCTTCTTGTTATCTTCCTAAAGGCACTAAAGACATCACACCTCAGGGATATATGTATATCTACGTTTATAGCAGCACAATTCACAATTGCTAAATATTGGAAACAGCTTATATGCCCATCAAGAGATGAATAGATAAAGAAAATGTTCTATTCATACACAGTGGAGTACTACTCTGCCATAAAAAGCATAAACTTGAGTCATCTGTAGGAAAATGGATGCACTTTGAGGCCATAAATAAAAGATAGATAATAGGGGAAAAGAGAGAAATTATTGCAATCCAGCAGACAATTTATCTAAAAGTATACCTTGATTATGTACAATTATCTTACATTTTTATATGTTTTGGACTATTAATCTGGGTTTTAATATGTAAACATAACAATTAAATTTATAAGGTCTTACAAGATAACTAATAAATCTGATGCTGGAAAAGTTAAATGGGGAATGGAGGGAAAGGGAAAACAAACAAACAAAAAGAACTGAAATGTGTTATTCAAATGTACCGTGTCCCTACAGTGAATGTAATCATTATGTAGTGGAAACATGTACAGAGAGAAAGAGAAAGAGGAGGAGAGAGTGCAGAGGGGAAGAAGAGGTTATAAGGACTGAGGAGAGAAGAAGGGAGGGAGGGAATATCAGTCCCTGGTGTGGTTTGGGTCTGCATGTCCCCCCAAATCCTCATGCAGTTATGGGGCGGGCTTTTAGAGTTTATGACTGAGCCATGATCCAAGGCTGGGATTATGGGTGTGAGAGCTATACCTGCCCTAGGGCAGATAGTTTGCATATGTAAGGGACAGAAAGAGGCTGCTGGCTGCCATTTCTCCCTTTTGCTCTGGTTGTTTCTGCTATTTTCTGCTGCCATGAATGTTTGCCCTCTGCCATGTGCCACTCTGCCTCAGAACCAGCCAAGTATGGGCTGAAACCTCCACAAACTGTAAGCTAAATAAACCTGTCCTTCCTTCATTTTGGGCGTTGGGTATTTTGTCTCAGCAGTGAGAGAAAAGTAACCAAGACAGTCTCTTAAGCAGCAATTCCCATCTTCTTCCCAAAAAGTATTTCAAACATTCTCTGAAGAAATTATTAAAGAGCAAAAGGGACCCTGTGAATGTCACACTTGGTAGTGGGAAGTCTCATAGCAGCTCCGTGACCCCTCTGGAGGAGGGAGACATGAAACATCTACTCAAAGACACCAAAGAAGTCTTGTGTTTTTGTTGTTTTTCTAGTGGCCCAAGCACTGGTCTGAAGATTCCATTGTGAAGTCACTGAAGGTATATCAAGATACCCTTGTTATTCAGCGAGAGCACTTGGAGGGGGTGGGGCAAGTTTCTGTGACAAATTTTTAAAAGATGATAAATAAAAAGGAAGAAATGCAAAATGATGCAATGTAAAGCTATCTCACTCTACCAGGTGCTTCTGCAGCAAACCAGGAATCCCAGCAAGTAAAATGCATTTCCTGTTATCTTCCCAGTAGCTTTAACAAGCTATTTGGTGTGGCAGCCAGCTTGGGACTGAGATCTTGACAGTTTTACAGTCCTTGGTCAAACTTTCTACAGTGCATGTGGCAGGTATGACTAGGCAGCTAGATTACACACACTGACATTCCACTTGCAGATACACAATATTTACTTCAAGGTAAACCCATAACCCATCTCACCAATTAATCCACAGATTCTTCACACCTCACAAAAGCTAAGCAAAGGCTTAGATGTAAAAAGCTTGGATGTAAAAGCCTCAGAAACACATGCAAGAAGAATTTCCTCTAATGGATCTTCATATGATCTCCATGAAAAAGACTGCCGATAACCGGTGGTCCTTCACATCACTGCCACTTGGGTGCAGAAACACTGAGTGTCTCTCAGGAGGAGAATTTAGTGCTGTGGGTTTATGGAGACCCATACTCAAGCACTGAATGGTATCAAACTTCAGAAACAGTCACACAGTTGTAAAAAAAAAAAACCCTCCTAAATTTCTCTTTCCTTCTTGTCACTTAGTCATCCTATTTTCTGCATAATCAATATTCAAATTTTTAAAAGCAATATTCCTTAAATGATTCTCCGAAGTTGATCTTCTGGAATCCCAAAGAGGAAGTGTATTTCCCTCTCTCCCTGCCTCTGCTCAAACCATTAGCGCTGTCAGAATGTCATCGCTCCTCCTTTCCTAACTGTCCCCTCCCATCACAGATCCTAGGCCCCCATCTAACCCCCACTTAAACACACGTCTGCCATGAACATTCTTGGCCACAGGAAATTGTCCCTGCTCCAGCTTAACTATTCTCTCCCTCACTTGCTGCATAACTATCCTGCTATCACCATGTAACTCTTCATTTACATGCACTTTCCCCCTCCCAAAACATTACTCAGCCATCCACTGACCACTACCACTGGGTGGCTGCCATACCGGAAACTGAATGAGTCTACAGTCAAGCCTCTGTGTCCTCTCAATGCCTATTATAAGGAATTCATATGGTCTTACACATCATCCAAGCAAAGACCATGGATTCACTTGCAGTCTTCCTCCTCAGAATCTCCCGTCCTCAGTCACCAGGGCCTGTGAATTCTCTTACAACCACCCACCTTTCCCATTTCTGAGGCCAAAACCTTTGTTTGGCCTTTATTTCTTTGCCTGGACTATTTCGAGACTTCCCCTGGCCTGACTCATTTCCCTACCTCTAATTCAATCTAAACTCAGTGAGATTAATCTTCCTAACTATAGCTCTGACTCTCATTATGGAGAAATAATAAATAATATTTCTCCATATAGACACCTTCAATGGCATCTTAAAGTCTATCAGCTAAATTCCTCAATTGGGCATGAACTAGTCCCAGCATGGTAGACACTGATGTGCCACCAAGATCGCCCACACTAGGACATGCATTCATTCCCCCAGATGCCAGCAATGTCCGTTCTGACAGCTCAGTTAAGTCCTTCTTCAGAAATTGCCCTTGGCAACAGAAGATACTCGCCCAAGTTTTATCACCTCCCTGAGGCTGCCCACACCCAGTGACCGGCTGCTGTGAAGGTACAAAGGCCCAGTCCTTGCCTCCATGCAGGTCAGTGCTGGCCATGCGACCTTCTGAACACCACAGGGAGCAGCTGAGGGCTCCTCTGAGACTCCATTGTAGTTCAGTTCTCTCTACCGTACACTGTCCCCCTCACTGCCTCACAGCTGATCCCAAGTAAATGTCCTGCCATAGAATCTTCATCTCAGAATTAGTATCAGAAAATAGTGTCAATTACTTTTTGTTCATATCTTTTACTTCTGTCTTTCACATATCCTATACTTCAAAGTGGGTAATCTGACATTCCATAAAGACACTTCATGCATTATTACTCACTTATTCACACACAAAAGCATCTATTGACTATCTAAAATGTTGCAGATTGTAAGAGGTAATGGACTAAAGGAAAAAAAGACAGTGAACAGATACTCACTCAAACAACATTAGCAGCTGCTATAGGTCAGATATGGTCTGAGTGTTGGAAGGTTGATCTCCAATGTGCCAGTACTATCAGCAGACGCCATTGCCTCTGTGGGATAGTGGGGCCTACAAGCAGAATATGAGTCCATGCTCTGAACTTCCTCCACTGTCTCAGGGACAGCAGGGTCTTTGAGACACACGCCTTTGTCAGGTAGATTGACAGGAACCCCAAAACCTGAGACACAGGACAACAGCCGGGTCCCAGCTGCTGTGTACATGGGCTCAAACACACCCTTGGAGGGCAGAGTAATTGGCGAGACCAGCAGCACAGAAGTGTCTGACAGCATCAAGAAGCCATAGGTTGAATTCCAGAGAACTCCATCTGCAGAAGGCCCCACACCCAGAAGCCAAGATCAGCTCCACACCCAGCACATTTCTAGGATTAAATATGGACACTGTCATAGAACTGAGGGCACCAGAGGTATTTTACTACTTTCATTCTCCCGTGTTTGTCTGATTGAACCTTCCTTTCTTATCTGATTGGACGTCATCTTCTTTTCTTCTGTATTCGGTAGTTATTTTTGTATTTGGAATTTTTGTTTTTTTCTTTTTCTGTTGTCCTCCTTTCTCCCATCTCCATTTTCTTTCTCCCCACCCCTTCGGCTTATTTTCATTCTCTTTCTCTTTTTCCCTTCTTTTTTCAATGTTTAGGCTTCTTACCTTTCTTTTTTCATTCTCTTCTATGGACTTTCCTCAGTTACTACTTGAATTTAAACTTTCAAGTGAGTAAACACTGTCTCTGCCCCTTCCGACTACTCCCTTATATTCTCTTTTATTCTTTCCCTCCTGTGTCCTCCAGTTTCCCAACCTTGGGTGATCATTCTTTAATTTCCAGCCCTGACTCGACTCTATTTGACCTCCCTCATCACTTTAGCCCATTCCCTGACCATCTTCACCCTGTGCCCGACAGACAGGTAAAACCACCTGACTCGGGAAAATCATGGCATACAAGTGCACAGTGTATGTTTGATTTTGCTACATAATTTTAGAGTTTACTCCCATGGTCAGAGGTAACAGGTTAATGGTTACCATAGTTTATCAGTAGTTAAGCTGTGCTTGAAACTATTGTTATTACTAACTCTGCTACTTTAGCTGGATGTCATACATGTTATAAATAGTTTTTCCCCCATATGATAACACTATGACTATGTGAAGTCATAATCACCACCACAGCCCAGTATCAAAGGATTAGGAGCTAAGCCAAATAATTATCTTGCATCCTTTACAAATTGGGAAGCTAGGCCCTTGGGATAGCTATAAGAAACCACCTACATCTAGAAGACATCCCTGAAGAACAGACATCCTCCAGAGAAACCTAAATACTAGTGATAAACCTATATATCATAAGAAACTGGCAAGTATCAATGAAGAAAACAAAATATAAAAGAGAAAATAGAAAATAACAAGACATAGAAGCAAAATGCAACCCCAGACCCACAATCCACTCAAGACAAGTCCAGAACTCAAGGAGATAGACGAAATTGGAAATCAAACACTGGAACTTTCTGAAATGACAGCAGCAGAAATAAAAAAAACAAGTGGACAAGGCTGTGGAGAAAATAATCTGTCAGGTACAGAAAGAAATGATGCTTACAATCAAAGATATTAGAGAAGACACAGATAAAACAATAGGTGGGCTGAGGAAAATGATGGAAACAAATAATGCCCAGTGTAGGAAAGAAATGGAATCCATGAAACAGACTCCAAATAGAAATCTAAGAGATTAAAACCTCCACTGAAAGTATAGGCAAGAAGTATTTGAGATCCTGAAAGAAAAAACTTTCTGCCCAGATTGATGTACCTTGCAAAACTATCTTTCAAAATTAACAGAGAAATAGTATACTTCCACGACAAAGAACAACTGAAGAGATTTATGAACACAGAACCAATGCTACAAAGGTACTAAAAGATATTCTAGGCAGAAATAAAAATTACCACAATTCCAAGAACAAAAACAGAAGGAAACTACCAGGCAGGGCAAGATTAAACAGAGGAGAAAGGCAAGGAAACCACAGCAGAAAAATACCATGACCAAGATAAGCCAGTACATATCAGTTATAACCATCAATGTAAATGGCCTCAATTCACCAATGAAAAGAAACAGGCTGGCAGAGTGGACCAAGATACAACATCCAAAAATATGCTATATACAAGAAACACATTTAATGCAAAAAGAAATTCATAGACTGAAAATCAAAGGATGGAAAACAATCTTCCGTGCAATAGGAACCCAGAAAAAATCAGGAGTAGTTATTCTGTTTGCAGGCAAGGTGAACTTCAAACCAAGTATGATCAAAAGGGATAAAGAACATCACTACATACTTGTTAAGGGGAAACTTCAAGAGGAAGAGATAACAATCATAAACATATATGCACCAAATACAGTAGCACCCAACTGTATAAGACAATTATCAATAGGCATGAAAAATCAAATAAGCAATAACACAGTTGTAATGGGATACCTCAGTACCCCATTGTCCCAAAGAGATAGCTCAACTAGACAAAAAAGATCGACAAAGAAATAACAGAATTAAATGAAGCCTGTAAACAAATGGACTTAGTAGATGTTTTTAGACTGTTCCACCAAACATCATCAGAATACACATTCTTCTCAGCTGTACATGGAAAGTTCTCTAACAGAGACCATATACTAGCCCACAGAACATGCTTAAGTAAATGCAAAGGAACTGAAATTATGCCATGCACAATATCTGACCATAGTGCAATGAAATTAGAAATTAATGGCAAAAAAATCTGCAAAAACTCCATAAATACATGGAAATTAAATCATACTCTCCTAAATAATCAATGGGTCACAGATGAAATAAAGGAAGAAATTAAACAATATCTACAACTAAATGAGAATGCAGACACAACATACTAGAACCTATGGGACACAATGAAAGTAGTCCTAAGAGGAAAATTTATAGCAGTGAATTCTTACATCAGGAAAACAGAATGAGCACAAATAAACAATCTAGTGTTACATTTTAAACTTCTAGAAAAAGAAGAGCAAGACAAACCCAAAGCCATAGAAGGGAGGAAATTATAAAGGTCAGAGCAGAAATAAATGCAATGGAAACCAAGAAAACAATACAAAGAATTAATGAATTGAAGAGTTGGTTCTTTGAGAAAATAAATGAAATTGATAAACCTTTAGCCAACCTCATCAAAAAAGGAAAGACTCAAATTCATGCATTGAGAAATGATAAGAGTAAAATCACTACAGATC
This sequence comes from Dinomys branickii, assembly GCA_004027595.1. Taxonomy (NCBI): domain Eukaryota; kingdom Metazoa; phylum Chordata; class Mammalia; order Rodentia; family Dinomyidae; genus Dinomys; species Dinomys branickii. The sequence continues at coordinate 41,876 of PVLD010014504.1, read as the reverse complement.
CTGTGGAAATTCAGAAGAACAACAATATCTACTTTGAAAATCTTTATTCTCATAGAATGCAAAACACAGAAGAAATGGACAGATTCCTAGATACATATGAATTACCAAGCCTGAATCAAGAAGATATAAAAATTCTGAATAACCCAATATGTTAATGAGATTGAAAATGTAATTAAAAACTTACCAACAAAGAAAAGCCCAGGTCCTAATGGACTCACTGCTGAATTCTAGAAGAAATTTAGAGACTATCTAAAGCCAATACTCTTCAAACTCTTTAATGAAATTGAAAGGGAAGCAATACTCCCTAACTCTCTCCTAGAAGCAAGTATTATCCTGATACCAAAACCAGAGAAAGATACAACTGAAAAAGGGAAATACAGATGAATCTCCCTAGTGAACATAGATTTTAAAAATCCTCAATAAGATACTAGCAAACAGAATTCAAAAATCATCAAGAAGATTATACACCATAACCAAGAGGGATTCATCCCAGTGATACAGGGATGCCTGAATATGTGCAAATCAATAAATGTAGTACACCATATCAATAGAGCCCAAGACAAAAATCACATTACCATCTCAATAGATGCATAAAAAGCTTTTGATAAAGTCCAGTATTCATTCATGATAAAAAACCTACATAAAACTGGAATAGATGGTCTTTATCTCAATCTGATCAAAGCCATCTATGACAAACTAACAACCAACATGATACTACATGGACAAAAACTGAAAGCTTTCACTCTAAAGTCAAGGAGACAGGCCATAAGCCTATTGGTTGGTGCCATGCACACCCAGAGGGGGTTTCCCTCCTCAGTAAGTCCATCCTTCAGTCACACCCAGAATTATGCTAACCCAATCAGCTGGGCATTTCTTATTCAATGGTTAACTATCACAAAGGACATGGGAAAAGAGTATGCTAAATAGGGAGCAGTATGCATAGTCCTAGAGTTGAAAATTCACTGATGAGTCGGTAACCATGAAGGGCATTAAGAGGTGGTGGCAAGAAAAGAGGCCAGAGAAACGGGTAGGGTCAGAACAAGAAAGGCCAATACGTCTTGTGTAGGGATCTAGATACCATTTTTAGGGGAAAGGGGAAATATCACAGGGCTTTAGGGAAAGAAAACACACAATGATAATATGATTTTTCTGGCTAATATACACAGAAAGAATTACCTGGAGAAAAATTTTAAAACAGATGGCTTATGCAATTATCCAAGCAAAAGAGGAGGGTGAGCTGAGCCAAGGAGATATTAACAGGGATGTTACAACCTGGACACATTCAGGAGAAACCGAGCCCAAGGAAAGGGCGTTAGGGTTTATTATTAACAGGTGAAGGGGTCCCCATAAACTAGATGGGCATTTTATTACTGAGGTGGGAAACGGAGGAGGATGCAGATTCTGAGAAGAACACAGACCAGGGTAGATAATGAGCTCAGCTTGGGACAAACGGAATTTAAGAAGTTTAAGGAGGAGTAGGATTTGTGGGTGCAAAGAGCAAACAGTTGTGCAGATCTGCACACAAGAGCAGCCTGCATGGAGACACAGGCACAGCATCATCACCAAAGGCTGAGTAACAGAACCCGGAGGTGAGATTGGAAAGAGCCATCAGATGAGAAAAAGGACACCCAAACAATGTGGGATCACAAAAGCCAGGAGAAGACTTCAAGATAAAATAGGCAGTCAACCAAGGCTCAATGGAACAAATTAGAGGATGCAGAAACAGTTCCAAACACACTCAGCCACCTTATCTTTAACAAAAAAGCCAAACACCTTCACTAAAAGAAAATTACCCTCTTTAATAAATGGTGCTGGAAAAACTGGCTCTCTACATGCTGAAGATTAAAACTAGACTCATATCATTCACTAAACACTAATCTAAAATTGAAATGAAGGAAACATTTAAATATTAAAAAAGAAACACCAATTCTGCTGGAAGATAGAATAGGTAGAACTCTTGAAGACATAAGTGTAAGCAAAGACTTTATGAACAAAACCCCAATCACACAGAAACTATCAATCACAAAGAATCAATAATAGGGATCTCATCCCATTAAAAAAAAAAAACCCTGTTGCACCACAAAAGAAACTATCAACAGAGTGAAGAGACAGCCCATAGTGTGGAGAAAAATTTTGACAGCTATTCCTCAGACATGGGAACAATATATAAACCATATATAAAGAATTCAAAAAACTCAGACCCCTCAAATTTAAAGACCCGATCCAAAAAGTAGGCATCTGAAATTAATAGACACTTCTCAGATGAAGAAGTAGAAATGGCAAATAAATATCTGAAAAAATGTTCAATGTCACTGGTTATTCAAAAGATGCCAATTAAAACACTGAGATTCCATCTCACTCCAGAAAGAATGGATATTATCAAGAAATCAACCAATAACAAATCCTGGCAGGGCTATAGGGAAAAAAGGAATCCTCCTCTACAGCTGGTAGAAATGTAGACTGGTTAAACCGCCATGGAAATAAGTGTAGAGATTCCTCAAAAAACTAAAACTAGAGGCTCCATTTGATCCATCCATTCCCCTTCTTGGTATCTTCCTGAAAGAATTAAAAGCATTATACTGGTGGTATATACACACCCATATTAATAGCAGTACAGTTTGTAATAGCTAAATCTTGGAAAATGCCCAAATTTCCATCAACCAATGAATGAATAAAGAAAATGTGAGGCTTTTTATACAATGGAGTACTACTCGGCCATAAAGAAGGATAAGCCTGAGACATTTCCAGCTACATGAATGCATCTGAGACTATACTCTCAAGTGAAATAAATCAGACACACATGTGTAAACACTGCATTGTTTCTCTGTGTAAGGACCAAATGTACAACAGATACTGTGAAGAAGAAAATCCTCAAGTGGGAAGGAGAACTAGGGGGAGAGGAAGGAGGGGAAATGAGAAGCCGGATACCTCATGCACAGGTGCAGACTCCCCGTGGCGAGTGTGATAATTGTGTGTATCCAGAATGTACCAGTAAAAATATCACTTAACCACAAAAAACCCCACACAGTCAATAGTAGCAAATACTGTTCAGGCCAAATAAAGCAAAGTCCAAAAAAAAAAAAAAAAAAAAAAAATCCACTGATTGGAAACACAGCGGCGCCTTTGCTCAGAGCACCCCCTCATTTCACACGTCCTTTCCCACGGCCAAAGGTCACAGCGCTTCTCCATCGTTCATGAGCTCAGATCACCTCGTATTCGCGTGGTGATTCACTGAAATCAGCAATTCCCTCATTTGTGGGCTGTGAGATTCTGAGGGTTAAAGGCTTCTACACATCTTGGTATCCCCTCCACTCATTGAAATGTGGATGCCTTAGTTTCAGAAAAAAAAAGCCAGATTTATGGCGACAGCTTCGGGAAACAGAATCTAAGGGTGGGAAGGGCTAATCTGCAGGGAACAACTGCTGCCTGTTCCTGTCACCCAGAGCCTTAAGCGGAACTGTCCTTAAGATATCCTTTGTCCACACAGGAAAACTCAGTGAATGACGTGGCGGTGGCAAGGCCGTCCTAGCTTGTCGTTAGGACATTAATTTTACGCACCAGTTTAGTGTAACGTTGGATGCAAAACATCCTCCTTTTCCGGAGCTCCGCCGCTCGCGGGGCCTCACTTGTCCCACTTACCCCCACATCGGAGGCCGCAAGAAGCCTGAGGGGCCGACGTTCTTCTGCCTGTTTTTTCATGGAGTGTAAACAGCTAAAGAGAAAAACCTATTTGAATAACTGCAAGGGCCAACTGCACTTACTCTCTTGATTTAATGAGCCTACTTTGTTTTACAGATGCTTCAAAAAAGCTGACCGTGAGGAGGCAGCTACAAACAGAACACAGGAGGCAACTTGCTGAGCCCACGTGTGAGGTCGAAGGTTTGCTGTCACGGCCCAGCAAACCGATGTTTTTATGATTTTTTTTCAAACACAGATCAAAACCTAACCCAGAAGAAAATTCTTGCTTTCTTCCAGAGTGTCAACACAACAGAGTATTTCAAAGCAGCTTGAGGGAGATGCAATCACTCACACTCACAACTGGAGCGTAGTAATGCGGTACGTTTTTTGGAAACATTCAGTCCAGAGCGCCAAGATTTGCTGCACAGGAATCATTCTGCCCTTCCCTCATCCTTGCCTAAGCAACGCTCCTCCTAAGTCCTCAAGAGGCCCTGGCGTTTAGAACATCCGCAAATATTTACTCACTGCTCAGCAGAGCACCTTGAATGTGGCAGCGCCTTGATGGTGGTGTCGCTCAACAGTGGTAACAAACACCCCTTTAAGCATTAGGTCTTTATACATGGAGGGAGGCCCGGCAGTGAAAATAAATGTCACCAAGGATAGAAATTTCCAGCAGCCTGAACTGGGAATACATTGCCTAAAGCAACTTCAAGTCAGTAAGAAGTTAGTAAACACCTATTAACATGAAGCCCTGCAGGAGTACAGATGGCGCCTCTGTTCAGCACCTCATTTTGTGCTTTCAGCGCTGCCTCCGAATTAACACTGCGAGTTGGACTGCTCACCTTCACCCTGGTGCCGCGGACCCCCCCAGCACTGAGTGGGGAGACCCTTCTTGCTGTAAGGGCCCCAAGGCAAAAGGCGTGATGAAGTGCAGCCAGCTGCAGGAAGGCATTTCATACGGGAACGAGAGTCACACAAACCCGAAGCTCAGGGAGAAAATTAGAAATTTAATAGAATGCCAGCATTTTATATGACTTTTTCAAGAAATTTTAAACAAGCAGAGGCAGAAATGTTCTAAGAACATGTTATTATCCTTACCCTCTCAGAATTAGTTTTATGCTCTGTGTGTTGCTTCTGATCTTTAACACCTGCAATATTAGAACCTTGTTGTAATATAATAACATGCTACATATTATAATGTTAACAATTCCAAACCTATACAGAGCCCATAGCCGTCTTACAGGCCTTCAGAGAAAGCATGGATACAGAAGTGAAATTATTTAGATAGAAAAGAATATTATTCCCTAAACACCAACTACAGTGTACATTAAAATGAGGAGAAAGTTATTTGTATAAAGCCAGAAAATCTCTCCTATAGGTAGTTGTTGTAATAATAATAATAGTACTTACCCTCATTTTAGTTACGGATGAGCAAACTCTTGCTTGAAGAGGTTAAGAAATTTTCCCACTGTCCTAAAAGTCTGATAGCTAATAAACAATGGAACAAGGATTTGAATCTAAGCTGTCAGTTTCCAGAGGCTTCCTCTTCCCCATCATGCCTAACATGCCTACGCTTAACATACACAAATACACATAAGACTAATTTCCAAACATTTCATAGAGTGTAAAAACAAAAGTTTCACTCTATACGCAAAATCTGAGATTTTTCTTCTTTTAAAATGTATTATGCACCTATAATCCCAGCACTTGGGAGCCTCCGACAGGAGGATTACCGCATGCTCGAGGCCAGCCAGGGCTACACAGTGAGTTCAAAGCCAGCCTGAACAACATAGTGAGACCTTGTCTAAAAAAAATATATCATGGCTGAGCTGAGTCAAAATGCCCCAAATAGATATATATATGAGCTGCTTACCTAAAACGGTAAATAAGTCAATATTTCAGTTTTCAAGTTGTCTTTTCCACTGATGTTTCATTAACCAAACTTTATAACAAATTAGCATGATTACTTCCAGTTTAATATTTTTAAGGAACTTGGATTTTTCTCTCAGAGGTTGCTTTTTTAAAAAGCTAAAAAATCTTCAGCATCTCTATCTTTCAGTTATAATTCATAACCAATTTATTAGTGGAAATTATGCATGGTTTGACTTAAGTTATGCAAATTGGACACGGAGGCACTTTCTGCTAAGGTTATATGGAAGATTTCACTAATTATCACTTATTTCCTCAGTGAGAAATTAACTATAACCTCAAGTGAGCCCTTTTAAAAATGAAATCAGAATTCAATAAGAAATGAGTTCTTTGTCAAACACTTCTACTTTAAAGCTGATCAGAATTCTCTGTTGGGGACCACTACAAAGTGGCTCTGAGCAGGATTTAATATTAAGCAATTGGCTTTTCACATTTACTTGGGAGTTGTCCAAAGCTTAGGCACCTTGTCTGCAGATGGGCAGCTGATTCATAGTAAATGAACCTCTATGAGTCACTGGTCACTGCTGAGGCCTGTGTTGAGGCTGTGACACCTCAAGGACAAGGTGACCACAGCTGAAGACGCCTGGCTCCTACCCCTATTAACTTCAAGGAAAGTATGGCTGCAGCCCTGCTATGAAAGCCTTCCTGGAGATAACCTAGCTCTCCTAAATTAACATAATAGTACTTGGAGCAGTCCTTGAAAGGATTCCCGAGTCCTGCCCAGATTCCTGCTCAGATTCCTGCATTTTCTTCAGTATTCCCCCTCCCTTATTTGAAAACCTAATAAAAAGGGATGACCCAGAAAAGTCTGGCTAATTCAGAGAATATAGAAACTGGAGAAGAAGTAGTCCCTCCTGGAAACCCTGAAATCATATTCCATTGTCTCATTTTTTATTTATTTATGCCTTTGTCCATCCACTCGCTTGGGAGATTGTGGGCCTGATCAGCCTGCAATAACTTAGGGTTATTTAACCCGGTCTTCAAAAATTCTCCAAACTATCAAGTTAGAAATCACTATCACAAATTACAAATTAAATTCACAAGTTACAAAATAATTTAATTAAGTAGCTATAGCTCAATAAAATTCATCAGATGACTATAATATGGCTGAGTAGTGAATAGCACTCCCAAATAAGTGTCTGTACTGTTTATATGCAAGAAGGATGAGAGCTACTCATTGATTAAATGTTTAAGATCAATCTTTTTAGTTCTTCCTTTCCAAGTGACATATATGTCACAACAGTTAATTTTTCACTAGTTTTCCAAATATGATAAAAACTTTATTTAAAGAAAAAGAATACAATTAGGCATGCCAGTTGCTAAAGTACTTTTTTGTGGTACTGTTGATTTTTTAATAAACAGGACACCACAATGGATACTAATGACTAGATTTCAAAAACAGATACCATAGAACTTTGCCAACATATTTGGCAGCTGTCATTTCTACTGTATGTTATTATTTTCTTTTCCCACTTTTTCTTTTTCCAGCTTTACTAAGGCATAATTGATAAATTAAAATTCTATATATTTAGGGTGTACTTACACATGTAAAACATAAAGACTTCGTTTTTGATATATAAGATAATCACCATAATCAGGCTAAGTGGTATATCCACTCCTCACATAGTTAACTCTGTGTGCATGTGCGTGCGTGTGTGTGTGTGTGTGTGTGTATGTGTGTGTGAGAGAGAGAGAGACAGAGAGAGAGAGAGAACACTAAGATCTACCTTCTTGAAATTGCAAGTATACAATTAAGTATTTTACTATAGTGAAATACATTATTTTTTAACTATGGTCGCATTATCCTAGATTAAACCTCTAGAGTTTACTCACCTTGTATAACTACAACTTGGTACTCTCTGAGCATCACCTTGCTAGTTCTCTGTCTACAGGCCCTGGCAACTACCATTCTATCCTCTACTTCCACAGGTTTGACTGTTTTAGGTTCCATGTACAAGATGTGATTGAAAAATACCATGCGCACCTAAATGTCTTTATTGTGTTACAGTGAAAGGCACATTGTCGTTCGTCCTGCTCAGGGGCCCTCCCTTGCTTCTCTCTTCTCCCGTTGCTCTTATCACTCTCTGAAGCAGCTCTCAAGGTCCTTCTGCATGTCCTGACTCTATTCGAAACGTTTACCTTTCATGGCCATTCTGACTTAGGGGAAGAAGCAGAAGCCAAACAAATCCAGAGAGTAAGGTGGAAGGGGACACGCTGCAATGCTTTTAGTAGCCTGCTTTTCCATTATACGGCACGTAGTAGCAGACCACCACCTTTGTTATCATACTTTTCACGGACACACATACAAACAGGACTTCAAGGACTGGTTCTGAAGGTGGCAAGAATGATGGCCCAGTGGGTCTGAAGTGGGAGGAAATATTTTGAGGGAGATTAATGGCCATGTGTCTAGTACTATAATTTTTTACTTTAAAAATTCACCATATTTCTGATCACCCCTTGTCTAGGTACAATCATCCAGTAACTATCTTTCTGTGTCTGGCTAATTGCATTTAGCCAGTGTCCTCCAGGTACATATGTGTTATTGCAAATGCCACGATTGCCTTCTCTTTTAGGGTTTAATAATATCCCATTGTACGTAGCGTACTGCATTTTCTTTATCAATTTATGCCTCAAGAGACATTATGTTGTTTCCACATATTAGCCATTGTGAATAATACCGTAATGAACACAGGAGTGAAAATATCTCGAGGTACTGGTTTCAGTTTCTGTGGCTATAAACTCACTGGCGAGATTGCTGGATCATATGGTAAGTGTGTGTTTAATTTTTGGTTGAACCTCCACACTGTTTTCATAGTAGCTCTTGGAATTTACACACCCACCATGAATACGGGGCTTCATTTTTTCGGTGTTCTTTCCAACACTTGGTATCTTTTGTCTTTTTTGATAACAGTCCAACAGATGAGAGGTGAGAGATCATGGTTTTGATTAGCTTTTATCCAGTGATTGGCAATGCTGAGCGTCTTCATATGCCTGTTGGCCATTTCTGTTTCTTCTCGGGAGGAATGTCTGCTCAGTTTCTTTGAATTTTTATTAGATTATTTGTTTTCTTACTGCTGTTTAAGAATTCCTTATATTTTTATTTTACCCTCTTATATGATATGTAGTTTGCAAATATTTTCTCCTGTTCTGTATCTTGCCTTTTACTCTGTTGATTGTTTCCTTTGCTGTGAAGAAGCTTCTTTGGTTTGGGGTATTTTTTTTTTTTTCTGTATTTGATGTAATCACAACTGTCTGATTTTGCTTTTGGTGTCATATTTTTTAAAAAACCAGTGCCTAGACCAATGTCAAGAAGCTTTTTCTCTCTGCTTTCTTCTAGTAATTTTATGATACAAGTCTTTTTACATTTGTCTACAAACTATTTTGAGGTTGTTTTAGCACACGGTTTAATGTAAGAGTCCAGTTTCATTCTCCATGTGAATATCCTGTTTCCTGAACTCCATTTACCAAAGAGAATGGATGTGGGGTTTGTTTCTGAGCTCTCTAATCTATCTCATTTGTCTATATGCCTGTTTTCATGCCAGTGCTATAATTGTTTACACACCGTAGCTTTGTAATATGTTTTCAATTCAGAAAGTTCAATTCCTCCAACTTTATTCTTTTTACTCAAGATTGTTATTGGTGGATTTTTATGGTTTCATATGAATTGTAGTATTATGTTTTCTATTTCTGTACAGTATGTTAATGGATTGCATTAAATCTGCAGATCACTTAGGGTAACGTTGGCAATATTAATTCCTCCAATCCACTGACATAGAGTATCTTTCCATTTATCTGTATTCTTATTTAATTTTCTTCATCGACTCTTTTTGTGTGTGTGCGGTACTGGGGATCAAACTCAGGACCTTGGGCTGGCCAGGCAGGTGCTTATGCCACTGAGCTATATCCCCAGCCCTAACATTTTATAATTTTTAGTGTGCAATTCTTTTACCCCTTTGGTTAGTTTATTTCTGTACATTTTGTTTTATTCCTATTGTGAATGGAATTGTTTTTTCAACTTTCCTGATAATTTGCTGTTTGTGTAGAAATATGAGACTGATTTTTTTCGTGTTGATTTTGTAACTTCTGACTTTATTGAATCCATTTATTATCTCAGACAAGGTTTTCACTGAGTCTTCAGGGTTTCTACATACATAATCATATCATCTGTAAACAAATTCATTTCCTATTTCCCAATTTGGATGTCTCATATTTACTTTTCCGACCTGACTTTCCTGCACTATGGTGAGTAGATGCGGCAAGAGCGTGCTCCCAGTTGCTCCGAGCACATTCCCTGGCAAGGGTGCACTAAAGGGAGGGTGCGGCGAAGGGAATTGCTATGATGCTTTGTCCAGGTTTCCATGTGGATATTTACAATATTCCTAATTTTTTTCATTTTAATTTTCATTTTCTGATACTATTTCACCAGGATCAATTATTATGGGGATAAATTTATAATAAAGATTTTACCCATTTATGAGGTTTTCATATATAAATATATATATAAAATTTTACCTTTGACCATGCCATTTTCTTCTTGTGAGTATTTTTTCATACCAACTAAAAATTTTGCCGTATAAATTTTGTCAAGAGTATTTTATTTTTCTGTTACATTTAGGAAATCGCACATTTTGTTAATAAAGTTTTAATTATTGGTTTTGGTCTTTGTTATTTCTTTAGTTCTTTGTTTCTACTTGCTTTTTTCGGTAGAAGTGACGGAACCCAGGGTCTTTGCAGTCCAGGGTCAGCTGTCGTTTTTGTCATTGTTGCTTTCTGTTTAATTATTATTTAGAGATGGGGTCTTGCTAAGTCACTAAATTGCCCAGGTTGCGCTCAGACTTCCAGTCACCCTGTCTCTGCCTCCCAGAGTGCTGCAATTACAGGCGTGAACAACCACACCTGGCTTGTCGTTATTGTTTCTTCCGAGTACCTGTAATATTCATTATGATTTTATCAGAAATAATTACTGGCTCATGAAAATATTGTGATTTTTCTCAGGAAATCCAAGACTGGCTTGTTATTAGAAGTTGGCCAGTTGTATTGCTTGAATACATCTAATCATTTTTGTATTCTATGAACTAAATGTCCATATCACTGACTGAATTATTTTAGTCTGGTTCCCTAACCTAAATGACTGTTACTCCACTTTCTAATCCATAAAATTAGGATTATAATTTGCACATCTTAACAAATTGCTGTGTTATAAGAGATACACATATACAGCACCTAGAACAGAGCCTAATACCTGTCACTTAGAAGGTACTGTCATAAATTTTACTATTGTTACTATAGCAAAGAATATGCTACTATTGTAGCAGATGATGTCATCACAATGTCCTCAATGAAAATATAATTAGCCAAAAGGATAAGATGAAATCAAGAAAATCAAAAGATGTGTTCCGAGTACCCTGTTTGGGAGGGGGAGATACCTCAGTGATAGAGGACTTATCCAGCATGTATGAGGCCTTGGGTTCAGTTCCCCATGTGCACACACACGCACCCACACATGCACACACATGCACATGTGCACACACAGAATTCCATTTACACATAACATTTCAACGGAAAATCCCTCAGTAAAATAATAACCTCTCATTATTATAGTCTCTGTAATAGTTTAACAACCATTTCAATTTTAGGAAAAATTGGGTACTCAGTTGATGAGGTAAAGCTACGACATCTTGTAATTCATGGCAAAGACTGCTATGTCCTCATGCTGCAGTATTCTTCTGTCAGCATGCTCATGGTTCCTCAGAATGGCCATATTAATGCTTACCTAGCATTCTGTCCTTCCACTGTGTTTTCACGTTTGCCTCCACTAAGCCTCACTGCACTCACAAAAGTTGATGAGGACGTATGATAACTGGACTCTGAAGATAATGAGGGGTTTTTCCAAGGTACACAACCAGCTAGGAGATGAGCCAGAAGTGGAAATCAACTCTGAAATTATTGCCAGCTTTGTGTGTTTGAGGTCCTCTGATAACTTCCATGGTGTTTACTACATCATGACAGAATATTGCTGACATATATGTCTGACCATCTCTCTCCCACCATCAGCCCTTCAGCTCTCCCCTGACCTCCTTTTAGAAGTAGACCATGATCACCCATAAGACAGCCTGCTCCACCCAGGAGGACCTGGGCCCTTTTTCCCACCCTCAGCTTGTCTCCTGCTGTGGCCTCATCCTTCTGTCTTCTGTCTGTACCGGCCCTTTCCCTCCATCCCTCTTCTCACAGAGATTTGGCCCTTGGCCGCAGACTCTAGAGAACTGCTTGTCCCCCACCCCAGCCCAGTTACTTCTTTGTGTCCCCTCTCAGCTCGTGACTGCATCACGCTCACCTGTTATTGTTCTCATAGTTCCACGCACTTTCTTTTTTGGATGCTCATTACTGATACAATTTTAATTCTATTTGTATGATTACATGATAATTGTCTCTCTTCCTCACTAGACTATATATTATTACTTCATGAAGGTGAGAGCTCCCTATCTGGCTTTGCTCACAACTGTTCACTACTATTGGCCAATGTGCTTGGAACAGAGCAGGTGCACTATGAAACAAACAAAAAATAAACAAATGGCCTTAACAGAATAAATATGCTTATCACTTGTGACATAGAACTTTGCAGCTTCTCTTTTCAATGGCTCCCACCTGGGCATAGTTCCATAGAGGCAGCAGCTTTCTTCACCCTGAATAAAGTCCCATTAGTTTCATTTGGAGTTAGTCTTTCCAGGTTACTCTTTCTTCTGATAGTTAATCTCTTCTCAGATGATATAAGAATTTCTGACTACCTGATAATAATGATCTTCTGGTCTCTCTGAAAAGAGCTAAGACTTTTTATGGCTTGGGAATTTTCTTGTTTGCTTTTCAGCTTAATTTATTGAGTTCAATGATCATATTTGAGTTGGGGAATCCAAATGCACAAAAGGGGATTACCTGACACATGCATCACAGGGGTGTCTTCTTATGGAATCACAACACCCTCATGGTAGAAGGGACCTGATGAAGATTTTAACTAACTTGTCCTCTTCCACACACTGTGAGTCATTACATGTCTCTCACTGGCATTGCCTTAAACTAGGGCAATCTGTCCCATACACATTAGGGAACTTGGAAAAGAAATTTAAGAAAGTCCTGTGATAAAAGAGAAAAGAAAGTTGAGAGTTTCCAAAAAGATCTAGAGAAACAGGAAGAAATGGTGAGGGGAAAAGAGGATATTTGGAAACAAGAGTTGGGAAATTAGTAATGGGAAAAAGAACAACTAGGGCAAATAGTGAAGTGGAAAAGAAAATTCCAAAAATATGTACAAATTGAGATAGCCCAGGAGATGAGTCAGAATAAACTTGCTTTAAAAGTACAACCAAATAAAATAAAGAAAATGAGATAGCTTTGCTGTCTTTTGTTGTTTTTGTCTTATGAATTTACCTTTCTCAAAGCAATAATTTGAGTTATTATAATGTACATATGTGCAGGGAAATTTTTTGAGGCAAAATATGACTGTCTAAGAATATATGTAAATCAGATGAAAAGAATCAAAATGCAAAATAAAGTATACCTTTTATTTGTTTTGAAAGAAATCACATTGAGCAAGTAAGAAGATCCCTTCCAAAATGTTTCATTTTCCTTCTCTTTACTGTTTACCCACACACCCTGATATTACTGGCACATAAATCAAATATTTCATAAAAATGAGAAAAAATATATGAGCACAGGAGGTTCCTGACAGTGGCAAGACTCCCTCTCACATATATTCCTGGGCCTGATCCACAAGCCTGCTTTCTGCAATCAGCTTTTTGAAATTCAGCAATGGAAAAAGTATTACCATCTTAATTTATGTGTACTAATAAACTGTCTATAAGGAGTAAAATTTGTCCACTGAGTTACTCCAGAATTGTCATAGAAGATGCTGCTACAACACAGTGGTATAAACTTTTCTTGACTACCAATCTGCAACCAGACAGTGAGTTAAGCATCAGAAGATGCATAAAATCTGGCTCAATGCATTTGGGATTAACAGTAACATACGAGCCTATGAAAGGGTGTATGTAGCATTGCCTTGGATGTGATGTCTGAACAGGGAAATCACATCTTAGGTTGAGAAACTCACATGCAACAAAGACCACTCTGTACCTCAGGAAGAACAGATGCTGATCAACAATAAAGCAAAAAAGAGTTTGCCCCCTCCCCAATAATAATAACCTTTGAAATGGACAAGTTGCATATCACATAGAGAAATCTTAGCTGAAAAAAAAGTCTCTGAAAGGAGACATGGTAACTCCCTTCCTGTCAGAGGTTCTTCTAGGGAGGAGCTCCCAGAGCAGTCTTCAAGTCTGTTGACTTGCTTCTTCAAGCTGTTAATGTAATTTGCAGCTACGTTTGTTTGTTTTGTTGTTGTGACATGGTCTCCATAGATGTGCATTGAAACTGTGCCCAACTGCACTGAAGCCAAGAACCATGCAATCGGGAGGCTGTGCAAGCAAGATTACAAGGCTCCGAGGTATCCAGTGCCCGTGTTGCTCATCACTTCTACCTCGAAGCTCTGCTTGTCTAGAGTGGGTACCTGAATGCTGTGCTGGGACTATGCCAAACGCTGAAGGAAAGTGGTCATGTCTTCAGAGAGGGAACAGAACTGTACCTTCAAATCAGGGCTTCATTTACATGCTCAAGGAATTATCAATAACTAGAACCAGTGTCATTTTATTTTTTTCTTGCTCCTACAGTGCTCCTTTCTACACACAGCCCAACTTGCTCGTCTTTATTCCTGTGGGAGCCCATTGTCCTCGTCTTCCTTATCCTCTGCCCCTCTCAAGCATACATTCACCAGAAATAACTCCGTCGGGGCACTCACATCAGACTTTGCAAATATAGATGCAGGCGTCCATTCAGATTTGAACTTCAGATAAACAACAAATAATTTTTAGTGTAAGCTCCACAAAAACATTTGAGACTGCACTAAAATATATTTATACTAAAATTAGTTATTTCTTATTAGAAACAAATTTAACTGGTTGTCCTGTATGTTATATGGCAGCCCTAAACTAAAAGTAAATGATTCATGATGTTTTACCTGTCAAAGGATATTTTCTAAGTTTTAACTTAGGACCAAATTCCCCATATTATTAAGATATCTTAGCACTGCACTGAGAGAAAAATATATCAAGTAGGCCAACACTTCTTATTTCTGTCCTTAATGAGTCACATCTTTTTAAATTTGAAGGCCTCTATCCCAGAGACAAAAACACATAATTTGATTCTTACTTATTTGGAATTAAGCCTACCAATCAATAATGTTCAATTCAAACTGAACAATACGATCATTCATATAAATTAATTCATATTAATGTGATGCTATTCTTCCAGATGGAAAATAATATTCAAAGATACAAATTGTTTCCACAAAATATCAATTCCCACCTTGTCTTCAGTGGACAGCTGAGTATCCGAGGCCTCAACTCACATCAGGAGGGACTTTTCACGTGGCATCCACAATAACAGAGCCGACCGTGAAATATACAGTTTTAAATGTGCAGAGAAACCACAATTAGGGACAGGGACAGAGATGAGATGGGGTCAGAATGATAACAGAAGAGAAAATAGACGGGACAGTGAAGCAAAAGGAAGAACACGAAAGGTAGATGGGGCCTGGAGAGAACACCTGGACTCAGAGCAAGTGCTTACCTACGGGGGTGCAGGGTCTCTGGGATGAGCCTGGAGAAGATACTACACATGGGCTAATTCATTCTGGTTTCCTGGATTTTTTTTTATTACATAGGCTGGTAAATGGAAAACTACTTTCTCATTTCTTCAGACTCCCTTGCAATCTGAGTACGACTTAAGCTACTTCATCAAATATATACTTTTGGAGCTTGAATTCAGAATGGAGGGAAGCAAAGGAAATAGTCTGAATGTGAGGGGTCGTTTGCTGATGCAGATAGAAAATTAGCTCCCTTACCTAGAAGTAGCTTCCCACCCTGCCCATAGCCTCTCCATTGACAGTCAGTGTCCACATCAAGGCAGGAGAAGCCAGTCCCTCAACATGTCAGTCACGGTGTTACTTCAAGACTTATTCTTGAAAGTCCCAACCTAGATTCTCTTTCTAGAACACGGAGTGGTTCTATAGACCAGTAAGTACCTTGAAATTAGTATTTCAGATTAAGCCACTTAGAGTGGGGTCTGTCCTCTGTAACAGATCATCAACAGGTATAAGCTGTTGCCCCCAAAATAGCCATTCTACCAACCTGCTGGTTCTGAGACTGGCATCATGTCCTTTGAGCAGGGGATACTTGACAATGTCTGGAGACGTTTTCAGTTGTCACAGCAGAGTAGAAAGTAAGGTGGGTGCAGTGCTACTAGACTCTCGTGAGCAGAGGCTAGTGAAGTTGTTAGACATACCACAGTGTAGTATGTCTGCCCGTGACAGACATAGCGTAGCTGCCCATGACAAAGAACTGTTCAACCCAAAAGGCCGATACTGCCAAGATTTGGAAACCCTTTCCTAGGAGATTACCTACTTTGACATTATATCATTAAAAATATAATCTGCAATATTTTGGCTTTGAAAGCATTCTCTTTTATTATAAATTGTCCTTTTGAAAAGTGCAGTTAGTATCCTATTTTCACCAACTATGATCTTAAATCATTCTCTTTATTCTATAATTTACATGATTTTCTCATTTTAATATTTGTGAACCAGGCTATGACCTAAATTAACTGTCCTTTTAATGTGTTTTTTATTGCTCTTTTAAATTTTAATTTTTATTAGTACACATTTGCAGTAACAATGTTACATTCACTTTGAGGAGTTGTTACATGTACACAACACATCTTAATTTTTAGGTTCCATTCTCCTCCCCTCCCCCCCCCTTTTCTTCCATCTTCTTTTTTTAATCAAGACAGCTGTTATTAAAGCTACAACAGCCAGGCATGATGGAGCACTCAGGAGGCTGAGGCAGGGGGATCATCTGAGTTTAAGGCAAGCTTGGGCCACATAGTGAACTCGAGACTACCCTGAACTACACAGTGAGATCCTCCCCCCTCCGCCCCTGAAAAAAAAAAAAAAAGCTACTTAAGAACTGGTGACATCTTGGGATCAAGGATCAAGGATGGAGTATAACATAAGCAAGTACCTTCCTGAGAACAGGCTTGCTTGTTTGCACCTTCGGGAGGAGTGCTGGGGTGCCCGGAGAGCACTGTGGCCTCGGGCCCTTCTGCACAATAAGGCTGCTGAGGTACTTTTCATAGGTTTTGGTGTGAGGCCCAGGCATAAGTGCTGTTCCAATGTTCTGTGCTGTTAGGACTAAGAACAGTTAATTCCGGGCGGCACAAAGGAGATGGAGAAAAGAAAAGAAATGGTTCCACTATTGGGAAAGACCAGCAAGAAGTGATGGCAAAGGACCAGATTTCAGAATTTCACTCTTCTGCCCAGGACCAGGCCTCCTAATATTGCCTGGTAATTTGCTGACACTCCAGCCTTACAGCTCTTGAGAAATTTTCACAAGTCCTCTAGGGCCAAAAGAAAATCATAACTGGAAAATTTAACTAATAACTGATCCCGACAAGAAGACACAGTACATGCTTTTGTCTACTGCAAACTCAGCACATATCCAAGAGCAAGAGGTGTCTTATTAATACACTTTGTACAATCTGTGAACACCTCATTCCCCATAAAGGCCAGTTCCTGTTTTGCACGAAGGGCTCAGCAAGTTCATGCCAAACTGAATTAAATCCAACCCCTAACTGTGTTGCTGCCTTGAAGAGATATAAAGTGTGATCAAAATGAATGTGAATGTTTGTTTTTTAAAGTTATTATAGTAAAAGACACACTGTCATTAATCCACCCTCAAAATACTCTTCCTTGCCTCAAACACACCTATCCCATTATTCCTGCTGCTTTCTGGAGTAGATCTGGATTCCTCTTTTATGGGTTTGTTTAGAAGATGTGATCAAAAATGTGGTGGATTATGCAGCTGTGTCCCATCCCACAGAGAGGTGGGCTCATGAAAACGTTACAGTGGGTCCTCATTCACCTCACTCACCAGATCTGGAGCCTTGTGAGTTCTAGCTCTTCCTCAAAGTCAAAATTAAAACATTAATTAAAATACACGATCAGAAACACCCAGCAAAAGTCTGCAGTAGCATCCAATAAGCTTGCCATTTAAGTGTCAAAGGTAAATATGTTGAACTCATTTAGAACTCCTACCACCTTGTTTATTGAAGTTGTATATTATTTCTAATTTTTATTACTTTTTATTCTCTTTAATTGTTTGATCAAGCTTGTATTCTTACAGCTGGTAATCTGAGCAACTTAGTTGAAGATAACAATGTGTAATCTAACAACCACTGTTAATTCCTATCATCTTGTTTTGAAATTCTGTATCATTTTTATTGTTTTTTGTTGTTTTGTTTTTGTTGGTTTTTTGAGGTATTTTTGTCTTTTTGAGACAGGGTCTCACTATGCAGTTCAGGCTGAGCTCACTTTGTAGCCCAGGCTGGCCTCGGACGCACAATGATCCCCCTGCCTCAGCCTCCCGAGTGCTGGGATTACAGGTGTGCACCACCACGCCTGGCTGGTTTTGTCTCTGGTGTTGTTGTTTTGTTATTGTTCTTTTTCTCTTTAAAATAAAAAAATGGGGGAGAAAGACAGAGATATCCATGACTGTACAGACAGAGGCTCACATGGAAGAGGACTTCCACAGCCGCTGCGGGGGGCCGCAAGAGGGACGGCACAGGAGTGCTCCAAGCAGAGGTGGGACTTTGAGGGGGGTTAACGGCAAAGTGTCTTTTGCTGTAATCAAATTTTTAATTTAAACATTCACTCTATTTCATATTCACCTCACATAAACTCCTTTAAAAGGGAAGAGCAAAATTCAAGAGAGAATGATAAGCAGAAAGAAATTTACCAAGGGGAAAGAAATTAACCTATGCCACTTACCTTTTTGTCTAGAAATAGGAGGAGAGCCACCTGGTTTCAAAGAAATAGCGCCTCAAAATTGCTATTAATGCCAACACTGTATTACTACTATTTATTCATTAATTTTATATTTAAAGAGTCAAAATGACACAACAAATTCTAGTCTCCCCAACTGCCTCAAGACTCAGAGAATAGACTTGTAGATAAAATCCCAGAGTGTAGCCTAGATGAAAGCCTAAGTCCAGGCCTTGCTGCACCCAAACGGTGTTCAGCAGACAGGTCTGGTAATGCTGAGCAGTTAGTTCCGGGCCGTCCAGCCTGAAGCCATAGCCCAGCTTTTCAGAAACAATCACTCTCCTAATTCCAGCAGAATCAGTTTTCCTTTATTTTACATTTATTTATTCAGACTTCTAAATATATGCTGGTCTGTTGAAACAGCTCCGGGCCCAAGTACAATAAAAACATTAATTAAAATACACGATTAGAAACACGCAGCAGAAAGCCTCAATAGCATCTAATAAGCGTGCCGTTTAAGTGTCAGCCAAAGAAGATGAAGGCGCCTGCGGGCGTCCCGGGACGTGGCCGCCTGGCTCCTCGAGGACTCCTGACCCCTGCCGAGGTGGCTGTCCTCTGCTGACGGACGCCCATGCCCAATTAATCCATTTCTTTCCTGACTCTGGAGTTGGCACCATCTCTCCTTGCCATTCCTTTCATTCTGCAATCGCCTCATAAGAAATGTGCAGCGTCCCCAAGGTTGGCAGACACCCGGGCATGAGAATCTTACGTAACACTTGGGCTTTGGCAGAGCAGCACCAAGGCCAAGTGCCCTCCGCTGAAATGCGCCCTGTGCCTTCTGGGCGGCGCCACTCTGTCTTCATTCTCGCTTCTCAATCCACACAAAATGCACAGTGCGGATTTCAGAAGTTGTAGGTGCTTCAGATTTGGGGAAAACCCACCTACTAAGCAGAAGTAGTAAACTATCACTCCCCTGTGACAGAGGAAATTCCCCAAATTCCAGATTTGTTTACACAACTAATTAGGCATGGATATTTTTAATCTAGCACAGGCCTGTTAAGTAGCATGATCTTGTTCTGTGTAGACATGTTCTGTCAAGGATTCCTATCCTCTGAGGGATGCCATTAATGGGAAATATGACTTTATTATAAAATCTCTCCTTTTCTTAAAAGTTCACAAGTAAAATAAAAGCAAAAAGCTTGGCTTCCTTCTTTTATGTATAATTTTCCCACAAGCCTCCCATCTTAGAAAAACAAGAAAAGAGATTTGAAAGAAAACAATAGCATATCAATGCTAGGTAGGAATAGGATTTCAAAAGTGGTGGGAACATATTATTTACTGTTCCACTGAATTCTGTATTATTCATTCCTCTTTATTTTTCTTTAATGACAAACGTGCCAGTATCTTATTATAAAGAGGCTACCGCCGAAGTAGATAAAACTGCCTTGGATCATCCATCTGCCCCAAATTATATTTCTGCAATCTCTTTTCAATCAACTATGGTGTTTTTTAAAATTCTGTGATTTTGTTGAGTTGGCTGAGTCTCGCGGGCTGCCTGCTCCTACACTCTGAAGTGCCAGCCTGGTACCAAAGAGGAAAAATAATGTTTTCTTCACTCTTCTCTCACGTTCTGATGTCTCAGGCTGAACTCAATCCCCAGCTAATTAGTCCAAGAGCAAGTAACTTTAACCCAGATTTGGTATTACTTTCCTGTTTCTGAGAGCTGGGCTTTCCCCAGATGCAGCTCTCCTGTTACCTCTGCATTTTAAATAAGCCATTCTGGAGCAGGGCTCTTGTTTTTCTTTAATATATGCACCCCCCGGGGCCGCACTGCAGCTTGTGATGGCTTTCCGCCTGCAGTCAGGGCAACGGGACGCCTGAGGGACCAGCTCCGTCCTGCAATTGGCGTCCACTCTGCTGCCCCAGTTGAATTGGGAGGCTGTGAGTCAACGTTCTCAAAGTTCAGGGTCCCTCATGCTTTGTAGGGAGCCCTACTTTTCACCTAGGTTCTTCCTTATTGCCTGTTTTAAACATGAAATGTTGTTCCTATTGATAGCTCAAAGCATATAGCACTCCACAGAAGTCAATTTTTCAAGTAATAGAGGATTTGTTAATGTTAGGTTTGAAGGAAATCCTTTAAGTAGTTCCCTTGGGTCTCAAACAGGGTATGCTAAATAGATTTGACTTTTTCTTGATGATTTAGAGACATTTTTAAACTATTAGTTACTACATGAGATATAAAACAATAACAAATGCATAGGATAATTTGCCCCTTCATTAAGTAGCCCCTGGCCCCTGGAATTTGTTACTTTGGCAAATTTTTATATTTTTACTTTTGTCTTCTGCACTATCAAACTATTGGTGGTCATTTTGCACTGATGTTCATAGGTCAGTCTCTAGGAGCAAACTTTAGATTTACTCTTTCCAGTTTGCAGATAGCTCTAAACCCAAATAAATCAGTTTGTTGTAACATCTGCAGCAAAAATCAATCCGCTCCACATGGTATTCTGAAGCTCTGTCCCCAGCTACAGATGCACAAACATCACTGCGTGGGTGTATCGCAGCTGTACTGCCTGCACAGAAGCCTGTTAAGGGTTAATCCCAGCTGCTAATTTGTATCCCAGGAGAAAGGCTGACGGAGACTCGCCCTCAGGTACTGCACAGGTGAGCAGTCAATCTGCTCCTGCTTGGATTTCTTCTTTCTTCTCTTGTTCTTCTCTTTGACCCTCCAATATCTGCTTTAAATCATTTCAGTGAGCATTAAACCATCCAGCAAAAGGAAAGAAATTGTTGAGGAAAGCACATTTTAATATATACAAACTTGAACTCCAAAGCTTTTATTGTTTTTATTCAGTAGGAAAAGACAAAACCACACTGAAATCAGAGACTATTTGAACACTTTATTTTTTTTTTAATTTGCCTCTCATCAAAATGGAACCAGGTAAGTTGGTTATCCTCATACAGGCACCTGTCAGTCATAGGTGGCCACCACTGTACTGCCTCTGGTTTAATTTCTCAATCCTCTGGCCTAAAATCGTAACAGCTGTTACAATGTCTAACCCAGATAACCCAGGCTAACCTGATTCAGGTCAAACAGCCCCCCAAAATAAAGGCTCTTATTCAATATTGGACGGTAGGGTTCCGACACTGGTTGGGAGCTATTGAACTGAAGCCCAAAGTCTCGCATCGTGGGAACTTTCTTAGTCCTGGCAAATCAGGGCCATTAGTCACCCTGCTGGACAATGAGCCCTCGGTGGTCTCCTGTATTCTCCCCAGGTGGCATTTTTATCTTTAAATTATTTCTAAGGATCCCAAGAATCATATTTTTTTCCTTGTCCAGTCAGTCTGGCTAATTCTTTCTAAGTAATATTTCTGATGTGGGTCTCCTCGTTTGCCACCAACTTGAATCTTTATCCCTTGATCCTGGGCTACCATAAACAGCCATGGATTCCGCCTGCACCAAAGTGCACATGCTCACATCGCTGCGTTCCAAGCCCGGCCTGACAGAAGGCGCAGTCCGAGTCCCGCAGCCAGGCCTCTTCCCTGGCCGGGGAAGAGCAGCGAGGGTGGCAGAAAGGAAAGGGGTGAGCAGTGTCAGCTGCGCGGCGCTGGTAAGAATGCTGTGAGGCCAGTGGAGGGGCCACCGCTCCGAAGACGCGCCTAAGGAATACAATTAAGGCGGGCTGCGGAGAAAATGAGAGGTCAGTAATCAGAGAAGGGGTCCGAGTCGGCCCCCGAGCCTAGCCACAGACACAAACCCTCATGTAAATGTGGCTGTCCAAAACTCTGGGTGCCCAGCTCGCCACGAAAGAGGAAAAGGGGCATCGCGAGCGAACGCCTAGCAAGCACGCTCATCCTCAGCCGGTGCAAGATGGCGCGGGCCGCGCAAGAGCAGGCGAGCTGAGCTGCAGTAGCCAAACTGCCAGCACCCTCCTCCCTCCAGTCAGCTGGCGGTAATTTCAAAGCTGTTTATCTTTGAAAGTATGCATTCCTGAAATACAAACACCACTTCACAGAATGTTCTGTATTCCCCACACCCCATACAATATGTAGCCCATAAATATGTAATTTAGATGATAATAAAGTCCGCCCCATGGTTTAAAGGCCATGTGTACAGGAAGCCATGAGAAGTTTACAGCAACTCCACTTCTTTTCGGGAAGTCTGGAAGCCATCTGCCTGGCTGAGGGTAAGATGCACTAACCAGCAAAAACAGAGTGAACTTAAACCCTCCCTTTTCTCTTTTGAAAACTTCAGAGCAAACATCAACTCTCCTTTTTGTGTGTCTGAGTCCAAACTCTAGGCACAAGGAAAAAAACAGCAAAACAAACTTCCTTTCACCAAGACTGTAAACCAAGCCCCAGGCCCAAAGTATCTTTATGTTTTCATGCTATAGTGTTTATTAGTATTTGAAGTTCAACCACTGGGAGTGAAAAATTGACCTAGTTCAGTTTCTCAACTTGAGAGTTTCCAGCACACACACAATCACTTTTTAACATATATTGTGATGTGTTCATGCTGAGAATCCCTTTAAAGTGCTCCAGTCCTGAAAAGATTTTGCTAAGAATATATTTTTCACTCAATAACACTTTTTAGAAAGATCTAACTTTGAATAAAGGCCTATTATGCTGGCTTTATAAACACTATCACTTTCATTGATTTATGAAATTCCTTGAGTAAACAGAGAAAAAAAGTGATAGTTAAGATTTACGAATAATCTACTATTCAAACAAGCTTCAAGTGAGAGCCTTAGTTAAGTGCCAAAATAAACATCTGTAAATGTAGAAAGGGACTACTGTATTTTGTTTTCTAGCCCCCCAAAATAGGAGTTAGGTATCATTCTGGAGATTCTCTGGAAAACAAAAAAGGACCCCTAAATAAATCTCTGATAAAAAAAAAAAACCTGCCTAATATGTGTAATGCTAGAAGTATTGTTCACCAGTAGAAGGTAGCCATCCCAAAGTTTATAAATCCTTTAGACCAGGATTTCTCAATCTTAGCATTACTGACATTTCAAAGCAGATAATACCTTGTTGTGGGCTGGCAGTGGGGTTGGGGGAGCTGTGTGCGTGGAGGGCGTTACTGCGTCTTTGGCTGCTGCCTCCTAGACGCTAATACAGCCTCCCCTCACTTACACACATGACCCTGACTTAACACACAACCGCCAGTGTGACAGTCAAAGCATGGACTGCCGCGGCCAGATATGCCCTGAAGGGTGACATCACCCCCAGCAATTAAACAATTTAACAATTGAATTAATTAATTAAATTAATTAATCCTTTCTTAAAATGAGAAGGATCTTAAGACATCAGATTTGGAAGGACACTGCAAAGAAATCGGTGATCCACAAACAAAACATACAAAAAAATGTATGTTTTAGACAAACACACAGAAATAAACACACCTGGCAAACAGAACCATAAGATCTAATCTGGCAAGAAAAATAGTATTCTGAAGAAATCCAGAAAAGCCAGTATCAGTGGAAAATTTAGAAGATTTTTAAAAACAATTTTTAAACTTTTTAAAAGTTATTTTTAATTTAGTCTGGACAAAAGAAGTTTTACTCAGACACATTTTGCAAAGAATCACAATCCTCCCCACCAAAAAATTATATTTGTCAACTGTTTCTCATACAAAAGATAAGCCTTTATATTTCCAAGGAGTCTGTACTAATTTGAAAAGTCATTTATATTTTTATATGTGTATACTTGAATGTGAAGACTAGTTAGCTTAGGTTCTCAGTACCCCCACAGCTTGCAATATAGGTACTTAAAAAGTATTTACTTCAATAATAACAAAATGTGACTTTGTGTTCTAAGAGAATGTAAAGCAGACATTTCAAACCGTGGTGGTATGAATGAGACTGAATATCACACTTAGAAATAAGAACTATTTTGAAAATCCCAAAGCTCAGCAGAAATTCTGGTGTCAGAAAAGCAAAGGTCAGGGAGTTTTGAAAGATCTGAGTCACATTACAGCTCTGTTGGTCCTGGATGTGTGACTGACTATTTACTCTTCCGCAGAATAAGTACAATAACCCTACCTACAAGGACAGTTAAGATAATTATATAAGATAAAGCGCACAAAGAAAGAAAAAGTAGCTCTACTGAACTTCTAAGAAAATGGAATTCTAACTTCAAATAGAGTACTACCCAAGTTAACTTTTCTCTTTGAAGTCAAGAGCGGAAAAATCTCAAATCATTCCAGTCCGAAAACAAAGTGTCTACAAAGTCCCACACCAACAAAGTTGGTTAAAAATTCTTCAACTAAATATTATAAAATAGTTAAGACCTATCACACCTGTACAGTGTAAGAGAAACACAAATTATTAACCTAGTAGCCAATAAAAGTGGTTTCTCAGCTCACATTACTAATACAAATGAATATATAGTGGATGATATAGACTAACAGTAACAGTAACAGTTAGTCTAGATATAGACTAACTGTTACTGTTACTAACTAACAGTAACAGTAATACGGAATGTATATGTCTGAAACAACATATATAAAAGAAAATTTTAGGCAGGCGTAATGGTGCCCAACTGTAATCCCAGCACTCTGGGAGGCTGAGGCAGGAGGACTGCAAGTTCAAGCCAGGCATGGGAACTTAGTAAGATCCCTACTCAAAATAAAAAATAAAAAGGGCTGGGGGTGTAGCTCAGTGCAAGGGCACTGGGTTCAATCACCAGTATCTGAAAGGAAAGAGATGAAAGAAAGAGAGAGAGAGAGAGAGAGAGAGAGAGAGAGAGAGAGAGAGAGGGAGGGAGGGAGGGAGAGAGGGAGGGAGAGAAGGAAGGAAGGAAAGAAGGAAAGAAGGAAGGAAGGAAAAAAGAAAGAGAAATTCTACCTACAAGACTGTCAAATAGAATACATTTTAAAGAGAAAATTAAGAAATTAATGACAGAGCAATTGTAGTGCATGTAAGCACTACCAGTCATATTTATACAGCAAGCCCTCACTCAGATTTATGTGTTTTCTTTTTAAAAAATTGAGGAAAGAAACAAGTTCAAACTTGAATAAATTTTTAAATAAAAAATTTCGAATACAAGAATGCAAATAAACAAAATTGAAAACAGACTTGCAGGGACAATGGGCACCTGCTTGAACACAGCCCTCTGCGGCCCTCCACCCCCTCTGCTGCCCCAATCAAGCCCAAGCCAGAAACACTGAGCAATTTGCAATGATTCATATTCAGAGATGAATGAACAGCCAAAGACTGCCAGACAGTTCAAACAAAGTTCTTTTTGAAAAAGAAACCAAGATAACTTCTGAAGAAAAATATTCTCAACTTCAAACTGAATGAAGGTAAAATAAAGTCCCTTTCAGACATGCAAAGTCTTACGCAACTTTCTAGGCGTGCTTTCTCAAGGCTGCTGAGGAATGTGCTCCACTAAAATGATGAAGAAAACCAAGAAAGAAAAAACTCAGCACCATACTGAGAAAATTCCTCGAAAAAAACATTCACAAGATGGTGTCAAAGTGAAGACTGGTAAACAGAAGGGTAGCCAGTCCCGGGGACAACCAAGGTTACAAGGAAGCAGTGGATTCCTCACAAAAAATATAAAATGGGATTTAGAGATTACGTTACAGACTTTATCACCTGGAAAGCTAAAACAAGAGCCACTTTACAAAAAAGTTTATAGTTTTAGAAAGTATCAAACTAAAGATATAAAAAATAAAGCCATTACTAACTACAAAAAACTTAGAAATTATGTAAGAAATACATAAACTATATATGTTAAATATACATGCTGTTTTAATATTTTTAAACTTTATATTCTACATAGTATGAGTATAGTACATACTATAACCTACATACAGTACAAATTATGTATGTGACTAAGTATAAATTGTATACCTAGTATAAGTTTTATTATATAGGACGAACTACATAACAAATCTGCACCACATATAATTATATACATAGAATAAACTATATTATATACACATAAACCAAGTACATATATAACTATATAATAAGTCACTGAATACGGATTCCATCCGAAATTGTGGCAGTACTATTTTGTACTATGATAGCAGTGTTTTCTAGTTATGGAAGGAAAGGAAAGCAGGCAGAAAGGGGAAAGGAAAGGAAAGGAGGCCAAAAGAGGCCAAAAGAACTCACTAAAATGATGAATCAAGCAATAGTAGTATGCCACAGTATTTTCATATTAGAAGTAAACGCCAGATTAAATAGCTGAAGACTTTAAAGAAGAGTTAGTTGAGGGCAGTCAGAGGTATTCAGAAAAAAATGGAAAGCAATTTGAGGCAGAGGAATTAGGAGAATATTGTTTTATGCTGTAAGCCTCTTAAGTGACTTTTAAACTATGTGCTGATTATTTTGATTTTTAGAAAGAAAATATTGATTTCTTATAAAAGGAAACAAAAAGAGAAGGAAAAAGACATGAGGTTATTTCCTTAAAATAGATTTCTGTACATACTGTAATACTATAAAAATATGTATACAACCACAGTTATAGGGATGTGACTCCAGAGGTAACTGCCCCAGCTCTTCTGTTTGTACAAAGTCACCGTAAGAGTTGAAGTTTTTAAGTTCAAGTTCAATCCATGTAAGTACACTAAGTCCAAAGTCACTGGCCAATGATGGAAGGCACCTGGCTTGCCCAAGTGGAATTATAATTACTCTACACATCTCACCCTGTGTTTCCTGAAGATTTGGGTTACATTCTCTCAAAGACATTGAGGACCTAGGGTTCATCTCACTTGAAATTCCCACAGTGCTATGTATACATAGTTAATAAAACAAAAACTTAATTACAGGTACAAAGGAGTTCAAACAAAACTATTTAACTGATAGGAAAAAGAAAAAGTAATAGTACCTTATTTATAGGGACACAGGGAAAAAATACCATTTTTAACATCACTGTAAGTGTTCCCAAGGATCAGTATGCATGTTCACTACTGAGTAATTCCAGGAGCAAAACAAACCCTCTGTTACATAACTTTATTTTACCTTTCTTAATCTTTGAGTAATTAACATAGAAAAAAGTTGTTTTCTGGCCTGTTCCACAGACAAATAGTTTCCCAGCAGAAAGAGACAAGCAAATGAGCCTGAGCATGTGATGAACTTGGAAAGCAGTGAATCTTAACAAATCTGCAGTTGAATTATTGAGCTGTTAAGACTGCGGAGCTAAACAGAAAAGATCTGGGTACATAACTAGGGTTTTGTTACCTTTGTTTTTTTCATTTTGTTTGTTGCAGTTCCTTGTTGCCATGAGCACTAAAAGTTACGGCTCTGCCCACGTAAACTGTATATTTTTATGTGGAAAATAAGGTTTCACTTACACCGTCGAAGTTCATCAGCCACATGAACTTGAAGTGGGAGTTTTACACACACCTCATAGATTTATCTGCTAAACCACCAGTCTTGTTTATTTTAGATGAACTATAAAATTATGGTTCTTTAGAGAGAATGATAATTCTTAGTCTTTTCATGATTCATTCAACAAATATTTTAATATCTGTCATGTATTATTTTCTCTCAGCCCTGTACTAGGTACTAGAGTAAGTGCAGTGTAAAGCTGAGTATTTACAATCAAGTGATTTAGTTTGGTGATTAAATGATTAAATGAGAAATTATAATAATATGCATTAAGTGCTTGGATCATGTTTAACAGAAACACTGAACATCCCCTGGGGCTCAAGGGTGGGGAGTGCTTAGTCAAGAGGCTTTCCGAGGGTAGTGACACTGAATAGAATCTAAGGGATGACTGACAGTTACCCGTGCCGAGGAGGAAAGAGAAAAGGCCAAGAGGCTGAGGAAAGCCAGAGAACAAAGAGGAGTGCAGAGGCCGTGGGGGTAACAGAGGAGACAGACGTGCACCAGCAGCCTGGATCTGGACCATGGCAGTGGTGTGGAAAGAAAAGAATAGATCTGACCGCTACTGCTGAAGCGGAATTTCCGTGTGCTCAGGACTTGCTGAGGGTGAGGGGTGAGGAAAGGGAAGGCAGGAAACACAGACGTGGGTGTCTAACACACAGTGAGGGTCCTCCACCCAGCCAGAACACACCGGTGGTCATCTCGCAAGTCTTACTGTACCATCCCTGTCTTGTCTTAGACTTTCCTTAGATCTGAAGCTATGTAATTAGCCTCCACTTCACTCCAAATCACAGACCAAGACCTTCAAGTCCCTCCCTACACCAGTGGAACTTGGAAATAACTGGTACATTCTTATACCTCTAGGTAGATCCAGCATTTCATGAGGTATCAATAGCAGCTGTTATTTCCCAGCCTCAACAACCCTTCAACTACTGGGTTGATATCATCTCCCTGGCCCCTCTGTTCAGCCTCTGCTTAGGCAGAAGAGGTTCTTCAGTTTTCCCCATGCCCAAGACACTAATAAACTTTGCCTTTGGCCAGGATCCTATCCTGTTCCTCACTTTACTTTGAAACAAGTTTCCTACCATAACTCTGTCTTGCCTGTTCCTTCGCTAATGCTGCTCTGTAGTATAAAATCATTCCCTGTGCCAATCCCCACAAGAGAAGCTCTTCATGACCTTCAGTCCAGCCCAGAGCAGGACTAAACTAACCTCATCTCTGTTTGACTTTAACCCTCCTCCTTCTAACTTTCCCATTCCCTGCCCTTTCTCTCCTGGTTCACATGACTTGAGGTCAATGATGTCGCCCACCAGGGAGATACCAGGGCTGATAAGGAATGCTGAAGTCAAAATGCAGAGTGGGTTTAAGTAAAATCACTTCCTTTTGCTGGCCTAAAAGCTGGGCTTGCAACATGCTGAGTTGATGTTGAACTGGGACTTGATTAATTATTGACCAGAATAAAGGAAAGAAAAGTGAATCAACCGCAATTCTGGCTCCCACTAACCATTCATTCATTCTACTGGTTTTAGCAAGTTGCTCAAGGAACCTGCATATTACTTATCTGCAAAGTAGAGAAGCTTACAGCTATGTACTAGATACCTTATTAACAACCTCAGGCAGTGCTCACAACAAACCAGAATAAAGCCCTGCTATTAACACTTAATATTTGATGACTGACTGTTAGGCCAGCTAGTCTTATTCCAGAGTCTGCCCTGATTACCACTGTGCCCTGTTGGGTTAATAATACCAGCCCTGCTGCCTTCAGGTCTATGGAGAAGAGCAGTGAAACAATGTCTAAGAAAAGGAAATGCTTGGTAAATTATTGTTGAATCAGTTGTGCAAGACGAGAAGAGTTCTAAGGTGGGTGGTGAAGATGGCTGCACAACATGAATGCACTTAATACTACTGAATTATACTCTTAAAATTGTTCACATGATCAATTTCAGGCCATATACATTATACTACAATTAAACTTTTATTAAAAATGATTAAAGGACTTGTTGGATTGTAAAGTATAGTAAAAACGTGATCTGATGTTGCTTTCATTCTTATGTACAAACCTGCCGGGCATGGTGGTGCACGCCTGCAGTCCCAGTGCTTGAGAGGTCAACGAAGGAGCATCACCACAAGTTGAGGATACAAAGTGAGTCTAAGGCCAACCTGAACTACATAGTAAAACTCTGTCTCAACAAACAAACACAAATAGCCATAAACCAGTAGGTCCTCCCAGAGAAGACTTTAGGCAGTTGCCTTTTAGCCACTGAATATCTGGAAGAGGTCATGAGAGAGGAAGCGCAGGGTGAACCGACAGTGCACTGCATTAACTAGCCTGGCAGAATAGGAGTATGGAAAGAAAGACAAGTGCGTGTTGATTTTTACATTATAATTTGAATATTTCAAGCCTGATTTGCAGATATATGTCTGCAGTGTCAACAAATGCAAGTCTCCCCCCAGAGAGAAAGACCACCCTGAAGAGAATACCAGGAGAAACCCCAGTAGCTCATCTGCCCATTCCTTTTCAGTCTGAGGCTGAGCACACATTCGATTGCCAAAATCAGGGACAGGACGTTTGCAGCTTCCTGTACTACAATGGACACTTACACTTCAGTCACCATATTCCTATAACATCTTCCCTCTCTTCTATTTTTAATAAAAAGTACATATTCATTATAAAAGTTTAGAAAATATAAAAATCATATATTCTTGGCTAAGTGTAAGAGGTTGTTGCAATAACTCAAGAAATTATTTCTGATTCTCTCCAGAGAATAAAAAAGTGAAGTTTAATCATATTTAGGACAAATTGAGTTCTGATTTTCCATAAAGTTTGTAAATCTGGCAAAGTGGTTACATTCCCCCTCTAAAATAATGTCATGGAGAGCTATTAAGTTTCCCACACAGCCCACAATTACTATATAATGTACAGTGCAGTGGAACTGTACCCTTTGTAGAGCTATAACAGCAAGCCAGCACATCGCAGGCTCCTTCCAGGTGGTGAGGACTTTCCCAGCTATTTCTGAAACTCCAGTCCTGGTAAATGTTAGATACCCAAAAAATGGTGCTTTCTAACTTTGACTTTTCAAAAAGAAACAAACTGACTTCATGAGAATCTCCTCCCTCTAATAGCAATAAGAGCTTCCAAAGTTCCCATAGTTGAAAAAAATTATAAAAGTGTCAGGTTAAAACTGAAAATAGCACCAGGGATGTAGCTCGTGGCACAAGTGCCTGCCTGGTGAGTGCAAGGTCCTAAGTTTGATTCCAAAAAAGAATAAAAGAAAAGAAAATAGCAATCTTTAATATGTGTCATAGGAAAAGTAAGAACTCACAAATTAGAGACCTGTTTACTAGACTGTGTTGAACAATGATTTTATTGTGAGTATATAGTCAAATATCAGTTGTATTTATTAGGTAAATACCTTCTACTTGTTAACCAATAAATTTGTACTGTGAAAGAACACAAAAGCATTTCTGTAGGCAACAAATTACTGATTCCGATAAATTTTCTCCTTTGTGGCCCTGCAATACTGGGCACAAAAGTCCTGGAGAATAATAAATTTACAAAGCAATGCAATTTAATGTAAGGATGATTGAGGTAACTCATTCCTGAAATGGGCCAATTTCTTAAAATTGTCTGGAGTTTACTTCCTGATGCATTTCCTTTTTAATTCATTTAACAAGTATCTACCTATAGCTTCTACGTGCTAAGTGCTGAGGTAGGGTCTAGGAAGACAGGTGTAATCCCAGCCTTCATGGAGTTTCAGACTGATTAAGCCAGGAGACTGGCAGAGAACAAGCAGCAAGGAAACACCCCCACACACATACACACCCACATCCCATCTGTAAAAATATCTGTATTCTACAATCTGAAGAAAAGCAGAAAAACTACATGTGTCAACTCAAAGAACTGAAAGTCTGTCCAAGAAAGTGAACGAAGAAGCCAGTGACAAGGAACAACTTCACAGGTGAGTGGGACAAACACAACCCTTGCGGGAGCTTGGATTCTATTATATAAGTGAAAGAATCCACTAGCGGATCATTGATGGCTTAGAAACACTCTGACTGCTAGATGAAGGACAGATTTGAAGGGGTTCAAGCATGGAAGCCAGACCAAGTAGGAAGCTGTTGCCTTCAGAGCATCCACAGTTTGTTGAAAAATGTCATAAAGGATAGAAATGTCCTATCAAAGTATGTCCAGGCATTGGGGGAGGAGGCACTTCTTCATAATATATATATATTACTGTGTGATGTTACATTATGCTTATTAAGTTACATGATTGTCTGTTCAATATCCAATTTCTCTATTAGGCAGTAAGCCTGATGAGGACAGGAAAAGTTATCTTGTTTCCTCTTGCATCCCCAGGTTACAGAAGCAGGTCTATCATACAGAGTTTTGATAAATATTCACTATATAGATGAATGAATGAATGAATCATGCATTTAATCCTTTTATAAACAAGTGACTCTCTGCAAAGCAAATCATCATTCTCTATCTGTCCATTTTGCAAGTCTGGATCCTCATAGATATACTGAGAAGAAAGAGTAAATCAAGTCCAATAAAGTCTACTGTACTGAGTACAGTGACCTCCCAGACCATAATCCAGGAAACGGAGAGTCTATGAATGTGTTCAGTATATATTTTAATTAATAAACTAACAAAAACTGACTTTATATCACTTGTTTGTAGTCTCAGGAGTTGTATTCTTTTGGCACATTATGAACAACTTTGCATTTTAAGATAGTATTTTAAGTAATCATCAAAGCATTTAAACTCATGCTAGCTGATAACTATCCTGCTAATCTGGATGACATGAATTGGGGAATAAAAGGTGCTACCTATTTCAGAAAAGGAACAGTATTATGGTATAGCCTGCAAAACATCTGGTGGAACAGTCTATCCATTCGCCTATGTCTAAGCTTTCTGCTCCCTTGGCCTCAGAAATCCCTGACTTCAAGAGTGAACCTCAGAGTTACCACTGAGTACAAAGTCCAGTTGGCAAGTTTCTGAACCCCTACACCTAAAGTCACTCTTGAAGCAGCTCTACAATATTATAACAGGTGCTATAACAAATTATCGTGTTGGTGGCTTAAAACAACAGAAATCTGTTCCTTAACAGTTTTTGAGGCTGAAGTCCAAAGTCAAGGTGTCAGCACGGCTTGGTTTCTCTGGAAGCTGTGAAGAAAAATTCATTCATGTTTTTGTACTTCTCTTCTACCTTCTAATGGCACTTGGCACCCTTAGCACTCCTTGGTTGTAGTGTGTGTGTGTGTGTGTGTGTGTGTGTGTGTGTGTGTGTGTGTGTGTTTTAACAGGGTTTCATTATCTCACCACATTGCCCAGGCTGAGTTTGAATTTGTGATCCTCCTGCCTCAGCCTCCCAGAGTGTTGAGATTGCAGGTGTGCATGACCATGCCTGTCTCTGCCTTGTTCTTTACACCTGTTTCTTACTTGTGTCTTCTCTCATCTTTTATGTAAGGACACTTCATTAAATTCAGGGTCCATCCTCATCAAAGGCCATACAGTCTCAAAACACTCGATTTAGTTACATTTGCACAGACCTTTTTACCAAATAATGTCATATTCACAGGTTGTAACTGCACATGTACTTTGTGGGGAGTACTATTCACCCTACTAAGGGCTAAAGCAAAGTGAAAGTTTAAAAGTAAGATTGAACAATTCCAGGAAGATAGCAATCTGAATTAACTTGATGAGAGCATATTAGCAGAAAAGGAAGGTATTTTGTTTTACTTTAACACAAGATCACAACTCTTTTTTTCTTAATAAGAGGGAAAGCAGGTGCCAAATGATTTGATTAATTCTGATGAATCACTATCAGAGTTCCTTCAACAGCAACCAAGCTAAGGGGAGGTGGCCCAACCCTGGAGTATAAGTGGACACAGAAGTCTCATCAGGTACTCCAGGCCCCAGCTTTTCAGGGCCCATCAGATGCACCAGTTCTGTACTATGGAACTTTCCTATTCTTGCCTCTCTAAGCTCAGTTTGGAAAAAGTCTTCTCTAAAACTTGAACTCCTCCTGAGGTACCTGACTAGCAGCCAAAATCCAGCTCTGCTTGTTGGTCTTTACTCTAACCACTGATTTAGGTGCTTGATACTGAGCCATACCCTGACCCCGATGACCCCACCAGAGCAGGAGAGACTGATCTTCCCCAGACTATACAGCCCCAAATCCCATCTTCTCTCTTTGATATGCAGATGTAGTAAATTGTCCCACATTCAACAGATGTTTGCGCATTGTCCAGAACCCCTTCCTTTACACACCCTCTAGAGATCTGATATGGAAGAAACAGCCAGCCTTGGCTGAGAGATTGGGCAATATTACAAGGCACACGAGGCAGGAAGGATCATTGCCAAAATTTCATTTCTGCTTTTGCTGGTCTCTACTGTGGTTTCCAATGCAAAGAACGGCTTTAGAAGGTAAAGTTGGCAGGGCCACACTGTCAATGGGCTACTTTCAGCTTTAAGGAGCACAGCTTTCTTTTTCTAGGGGTACAGTTCCTCTGGAAGGTTGGAGTTCGTTTCTGGCATAATATTTCAATAGAATCAATTGTGCATGTTTAAAATTGTGCTTTTAATGTTATTTTAAGTACCCATTTTACAATTTCAATAAAACCACTCTCAAGCATGATGTAATACTGATTAATGACACTTCTCCAGTACATCAAGAGCTCTCAGTTCTGCCTCCTGCCTTGGTGCTCACCTGAGGCATCCAATTAATCACTGTTATGCCACAGTCTGTCCTGTCATATTGCTTAATTACCATTTCTGTTACTCATCCATCTACTCTATTAATCCCCACAGAACAAATTCATCAAACCCAGAGGCCCTGAAGCAGTGGTCTTCCTGGTCATGCCAGAACCTAGCCCTACAATAGAAGCAACTAATCCATAAAATATGGAAGGGCCCCAAGTCTCCTGACAATCAAGGAAAACTACCCTAACTGACTGTCTATGCTACACGGGAAATCTTGTCTCCTTACTTCTTGGAGACCCAAACCTTACTCACCGGTCAAGACGCTGCAACATCCCTGCATCCTCCATGAATTCCTCTTTAATCATAGCTTTTCTTGCCAGTGTCACAATCCACATTAATTATTTCATTCTATCCCTTGTGAAGTTAGATACGAATGATAATTCAGCTAGAGGATGTATTTCCTTAGGAAAGATTTCATGTTTAGTGGTCTTTAGAAATAAAGAATGAAAAGAGTAAGTAATGATAACATGTGTTGCCCGTCTATTATGTACAAGTACTGGGCTTAATGGTTTATACAGATTGTTTCAAAGATTTTATCAACAACCTTTGACTTTCGTTGTCATCTTCGCTTTGCGGAGGTCGAACTGTCCATGACCACACAGCTAGTAAGTAGTAAAGCAATATGCAAACAGACAGCCTAAGTCCAGAATCCAAATTCTAGGCAACTAAGCAGCACTGCCCTATCTCCTAACATTCAGTGTTTGGTGGTGTGCTCCGTACGTGATTAATCAGTTAATTGTTTACCTCGGATGCAAACCTCCACTCCGCAGAACTGAAAGGAAAAGAAATATGTAGGTTTATATTAGAATAAGGACAGGAGAGACAGAAAATCTAAACCTTAGGGACAAAGCAAGGATTGACACATACTTCCAGTTGGGAGAAAAGTATTCAAGAGATACAGAATCCTGCCTTCTACAGAATATAGTTCCCTATAAAAATGTAATAAAATTTTAAAAATTAATAGGGGTATGGTAAAGCCATAATGTAATTCTCTGATAACAAATCATTGTTCTAGGAGTGTAATGGTGACTGGACAGACTAGAACTGGGATGTTTCCAGTTGCTTCATGAGACTTACGCTCAACATCTCTTAACTCTTTTCCCCCCGTGAAGTTAACAGCCGGGCTTGGCACTTCTAGCTAAAGATGCAAAAGCAAGTGCTTTGGGTCCTGCTCACCAGAAACCTGCAACAGGATGTCCAGAAATAGGATGGGCTTTGTAGTCGTAGTTTACTTCCCAATATAATAGTAAGAAATAGCCTTTCACATGTAAGAATATTTTTAAAATAGACATGTCATTAAATTACAGAGGATAATTGGACACCATATATTTTAAATTACTTTTTGTGCAAGTTGTTTTATCAGTAGGAAAAGTGATTATCTGGTTTTGGGGACAGGCGGCCTGCTGGAGAGCTTTCCTTTCACTGGCAATAGCTTGTATCCTCTTTATATATATATATATATATATATATATATATATATATGTATATATGCTTAGAAAAGAATTGTCACCAAAATACAGCTTCTATATTTAAGAGATAGCATTTCGAAGATATTTATTTAGGGTATATTTGAATGTTTATAACAACTATATGTACATTTTTATAAAAATAGTTTACCTACTTACCTTTATGGCTTTGTTTTAGGAGGTAGTTTAGACTAGTCACATAAAATGGAAAAAGATCTGCTGGTTAGGAGCATCCGAAGCATCATGATGGTTAGCACTGTCATGTGTGCCTTACTGTAGAGACTGAGCGGGTGTGTTTGTAAGGAATGACAGGAAAGGAACAAGAACACTTCAGCTGCTAGGAACAAGGTGAGAGGGAGATGCCTCTTAAAATGAAAACAGGCCTCTACGGTATTGAACCCAGAAGCACCGCTGATTGGCTTTGCCCACTTCATGTGGTTCCTTGGAGCTGGAAATTGACATTGTCAGGAAAAATGAAATTTGCCTATTCAAACTCTAATTCAGATTCTGATGCTCAGAAATCATAGAATTTTGAAAAACAGATACAGTGTGCAAAAGAAAACACTAACTGGATAACAGAGGGATACTTTTAATGCCATTTTGTTCCTCAATTCAACACATTTTCACCTCTTTTGGTGGATATGATTTTTTATTAGTTGAATATTTTCTTCAGAACTAAATTAGAGCTCAGGAAAAATAGATTTACCAAGTGTTCTTCAGTGCTGATCAACATAAAAAGCACAGTAAACACCACTTTTTACTGCCACCTTAAAAAATGGAGTTTAGCCGGGTGTGGTGGTGCACCCCTGTAATCCCAGTATTCGGGAGGCTGAGGCAAGAGGACCATTGCAAGTTCAAGACCAGCATGGGCTACAAAGTGAGCTCAAGGCCAGCCTGAA
This sequence comes from Dinomys branickii, assembly GCA_004027595.1. Lineage (NCBI taxonomy): Eukaryota > Metazoa > Chordata > Mammalia > Rodentia > Dinomyidae > Dinomys > Dinomys branickii. The sequence continues at coordinate 4,881 of PVLD010014504.1, read as the reverse complement.
CCACATAGGGAGACCCTGTCTCAGAAAGACAAAAAGAAAGGGGGGGGGTTAAAATCCCTCCAGAGAAAATAATGAGAAAAAATCAAATGGTAACATTCAATTCTGTAAATGATTCCTGTAGCCCTAATAAGTACAAAGCATTGTGCTCCAGCACAGTGACATATATGAAAAGAGAGAGAGATTAAAAACTTTTTGGTCATAGTCATGCAAGTCTTCAGAACAGACAATTAATTAACAAATGTCATGAGGATCTGCACTAAGTAGCATAAGCCAATGAAGGAAAACCTCCCTGTGTATTTAGTGACGTTTGGGAAAAGGAGGCCTCCTGACAGCCATGTCAGAAAACTGCTCTAATTCCAGTTCTTATCTCAAATCCAGCCCCAAGAGTTACTCCTAGGGACTGCTAATATTGGTTGGCCCCAGTTGAGAATCTCTGGAAAAACTTCAAAACATTTGGGTGGCTTTGCTGGTCACTTTGTTTAAATTATTACTCAATCCTCCTGCTTTCCATAAACTTTTCCTTAACCTCCTCTAATTACTACAGCTACAAAACATCTTGGATTAGCTAACTTGTGCCACCTAAAGGCTATAGTGAGAACCTCTTTGACCCAAATAAAATCATAAAATGCATTTACATCAAACTTTCTATAAAACTAATTCAAAAAACTGCATGAGAATAAAATATAAAACAGATAATAGAGGCTTGAGCAGATATTATTGATACCATACCAAATTAAGATAAAAGAGAAAATCAAGAAACACCTGAGCTGCAATGTTAACTCTGCCACCAACTATTATGAAACCTTAGGCAAGTTATTTTAACCTTTCTGGAACTCACATTTTTCATCTATGCAACAAACAGGCTAAACATAACTTCAAAAGAAACTTGTTAATATAATTTTTAATTTTTTGAAATGAAAACTTTTGTGTCCATAAATTCCTGAAGCTCAGTGAAATGAGTAGATTAAAAGGATTAATGAATTAAAAGCAGAATTCTTAGTCTGGAATTCTTGGTCTTGGTAAAACTACTTGGGCTCTCTTCCTCCATAAATAAGCCTGTTAATTCCCAGTGCTCTGGTTAAGATGAGGAGTCACTGAAAAACTACCAGGTTAGCACAATGCTTGGCAAATACAAAGATGACTCTCAAATTTTAGATATCATTTCCATGCCTTAAGAATTTTGTTTTTATTTTATTATTTATTTTATTTTTTATTTAAGAATACACAATTTTGAGGTGACAGACACTAGTGGGCATAACAGTGGAAACACAGTCAGAATTCCCAGAGTAGTTTCAGGCTTTCTGCTAAAATAAATATTTTAACATGAGCTTGTCACTTACTGTCCCAAGTCTCAATTTTCTCATCTTTAAAATAGGAGGATGGCCTGCTGATTTCTGTTGTGCTGCCCAGTATATGCTTCTGTATCTTGTGTCTTATTCAATGCTTGGTTCTGCACAGAGCTGAGACAAAATATCTGATACCCAAAGTTAAGGAAGTTTGTGGAAGTTTCAGTCCATAATCAGCTGGGTCCAAGGCAAGGGAGCAGGGTACAGGGGCGATATTATCCTCCAAGGCAGCACAAGACAGCAAAAGCAACAAGAACCAAAGGGGGGAAGCAAGCCTCCTTTCCTCCCTTATATTGTATATCAGCTGTCTGCCCACACCCATACCATCTCTGTGTCCTCCTCTTCCACCAGCTGACAACGTTTACAAAGTAAGGACCCTGGCCCTCTGCTGAATCATTTAGTTGAACTTTTAAACTTCTCAAGTTGACACAGTGAACAACATGGTAAGGGCATGTCCTTTTCACCCCAGGATGTAGAACTGCTGAGTTACTTAGTTAAGCTTCTAGACTTCAAGTTAACACAATATCAACCTCAACCATAACAATCAGTAATTCACAGAAGCTGCCACATTTATCCCCTAGAAAAGTGCCTCAGGGATAAATAGCACAATCATAAGCACTGAAGCCACTCAATACCTGTTGTTTTGTTTATGTAAAACACTCAACCCCTGACTTTAAAGGACTGAATTTGAGAAGACTAGGGAAAAGAAGTATGATTCTTGCTTCAAGTAAGGGATTATGTTTTATTTCCCTAGGGTCAGCACATATTAGATTTTTTATATATGTATGTTTGATGAATTAATCATTCTGGACGGGAATTCAGGCTACAGCAATCCTATAAATTAGTACTTAGAATTTCTCTTAATGAAGCTACACACATCATTACAATCACCCAGTAACTCCCTTCTCCCTCTGCCTCTCGCCCTTTTGCAATGTTGATTTACTGCTTTGCCACTCCTTTGAGTCTGGACTGGCCTTGTGACTGTGAAATTTAGGAAGTGACAGAGGTGACAATATGAAAGTTCCAGCCCTTGAACCTCAAACTTCTTATTGCTTTTATCTTTGCTTTCTTAGGACCAAGCAACCATGGAAAATACTTGATATTCCATATCAATGAAACACTATGTAAAGAAGGAGATCCCAGCATTCCAACCATCCAGACAAAGTCCCAAACCTAAGGGTAAGATCACCTGACACTCCAGCTTCAGTAGACCCACTAAGTGAAGGCAGCACCATGGAAGTCTAAACAAAACCAGTAGAACTGCTTGGCATGTCAACAGAATCATGAGAAATAGTCAATTATCTTTTCTATAAAACACTAGTGGCAGATAGTTTATTACACACTAATAGTCAATCCAAAACTATTTCTGGACCAGAATCACAACAGTCACACAGGGGCCAGGGATATAGCTCAGTGGCACAAGCGCCTGCCTGGCAAGTGCAAGGTCCTGAGTTTGATTCCCAGTACAAAAAATGGTCACACAATAAGGATTTTCCTGAAAATAAGATTGCATTAGCTTTAGTCATTACATTAGTGGTCTATTTCGGCACAGCAAATTATCCAAAAGCTCACTGATTAAACAATGGTAGTTAGCTATCATCCTAATGGTTTCTGTGGATTGCATATATGAGAAAGGTGTGGCTTGACTGTTGTGACAGCATCTCTCATGAGGCTGTAGTCAAGGTGTAGGCTGAGCTACAGTCATCTGAAGGCTTGACTGGGGCTCCAAGGGGTCTTGTCCCCATGACTAGAAACTGGTTTCTCTCCTATTGGGCTAAATTATGGAACACTGAGCAAACCATGACAACGAAGATGAACTAAGGAGGTAAACAATAGTTTAATAGAGGTAAAAATGGGGGCTGGGGATATAGCTCAGTGGAATAAGTGCTTGCCTAGCAAGCACAGGGTCCTGAGTTCGATCCCCAGTACCGCAAAAAAAAAAAAAAAAAAAAAAGAGGTAAAAATGGGACTGACATATTTATTCTACTCTTGTCATCCTACAGATTACTATGCCAATGTACAGCAGCAATTAGAAACACAAGTCACCCAATGCCTCCACACTAGAGTTAATGAAGCCCTGAGAACATGAATGCTTCTTTCTGTCCAGCTTTCAAGTTGGTGCTATAGTAAGATAAGAAGCCTATAGGATGACCTGGAAGTTTGATTTGAAACTTATTCAGCAGCAAAAGATAGAATTTTTGGTTGGGAACTTTTAAACAATGTCTAAGCAAGAAGTTTAAAAACCATAGAAAAACTGAAAATCTCAGGAATGTTGCTCACATTTAATGCTTTAAATATAATTTTTTTTTTGGCAGTACTGGGGATCGAACTCAGGACCCTACGCTTGCTAGGCAGGCTCTTATTCCACTGAGCTATATCCCCAGCCCCTAGTGCTTTAAATATAGTATCACAATTGTTTCTGAGAAACAGTTCTCTAAAATGTATTTGAAATATTGTACCAAGATATACCTTTAGAGACTAATCTTTGTAGTTTGTTTCATGTGATTATACATGGCAAGGAAATTTATGAACCTCGTTATTTGCAAATTAGTCAAGAAGAAGATGATCAGTGTCTGAGATGTGAGTGAACTATCCCTTTGCAAAGCTTTACTTACTGATGAAGTATACACAAAAATAGAAATACTTAGAGATAGACTTTTAGTTTATCGGTGAATAAAAAAGATTGAACTAAAAAATATCAGCCTCATTTAAAATAGAAAAAATAAAACCCTAACACAAAATAGCTGTTTAAACAAGGTGCACTGGCCTGTAGACAGCCACTTTGGATGCTGAAATAGGAAGATTGCTTGAGTGCAGAAATTCAAGACCATTCTGAGCAACATAGTGAAACCTCATCTCAAAAAAAGGAGCTTTCTACACTTAACTCTATCATTGGCAAGTGCTTGTCTGTTTCTCATAGTTGACCAATATTCATATTACAAGATTATAGTTTCACAGGACTAAAAGAACTCAGAAATTCATCTAGTCTAAATTTTAATCCACACAAGTTCTGTCCACAGAGACCAAACAAATGATTGCCAACAACTTGCAGTGAAAAGGACTGCTGTGGTTTAGATGCTGAAGGTCCTGCAGAGGTCTCTATGTTACAACTTTGGGCTGAGCCTGTATTCCCAGAACTCAGGAGGCTGAGGCAGTAGGATCATTGCAAGTTCGAGGCCAGCCTGGGCTCTGTAGCGAGTTCAAAGCCAGCTGAAACTGTGCAGTGAAACCTTGTTTAAATAAATAAATAAAAACTTTGGTCCCCAGGTTGGCACTATTCATAGGTGGTAGAACTTTTAAGAGGTGTAGCCTATGGAAAGGACCTTAAATTGCTGGGGATGTGTCATTAGAAGGATATGAGTCACCAGTGCCTGTCTGTCCTTCAATCTCTGTCTCTCTGTCTCTCTGTCTCTCTGTCTCCCTCGCTCGCCCTTTCTTCCTCTCTCCATCTCCCTTCTCTATCTCTTTCTCTTTCTCTCTCTCACTCCCAATATATAAGCTTTTATACATATAGTGTGTGCAAACACACACACAC
>PVLD010014503.1:0-52106 GCA_004027595.1 Dinomys branickii | reverse complement strand
TTTTTTTTTTTTTTTTTTTTCTTTTTTTTTGTGGTACTGGGGATCGAACTCAGGACCCTGTGCTTGCTAGGCAAGCGCTTATTCCACTGAGCTATATCCCCAGCCCCACTCTTTTAATTTGTTATTTTAAAGACAGTTTTATAAAGTTGCCCAAGTTGGGCTCAAACTTGTGGTCCTTCTGCTTCAGCCTCCCATAGTGCTGGGATTACAGGCATGTGCCATCATGCTTCTTTTGAAGGCTACTTTTTCACCTGTAATTAGCTTTGCTTCTTAGAGGCACTCTGTGAGGAAATCACCCTTGTCCCCACTTCCAGATGGAAAAGCAGCAGGCTCAGAGGAGTGGAGTTTGTCCTGCTGCAGGACAGCCTGGCTGGTGTTCTGAGCCCAGTGCCCTTTGGGCTAAGGTGGTATAGAGGTGGCTTGGTCAGAGTTTCAGTCCACAGGAAGGGTGATAGCCTGATTGATTTCCGTTTCTTTCTGTGTTTTGATTCTCAAATGCTTTGCTGAGACTGTTAAGGCATATGGACAGAGGACCTTGCTTCCACAATGGAATTTTCCTGTTTGGTATTTTCCAGTAATATTTCTATTAATGTTTCACTTTCAGAGGCACTGACTTCCTGAGCATTTGAGCTTTTTCAATTGCTGAGCCAGGAAGAACTGAATTTGCCTCTCAATCATTCAGTTCCTTTCCATTTTCTCCAAGGCGAACTGTCTCTGGCTTTCCCATTATGCTGAAAAGGAAGGATCTTGGAGGTGGGTCTAGGGTATGGAGAGAGAATTAGTCAGGGCCCTGGGGGATGACTCAGCCCAGTGTTTACCAAGCAACACTTAATAGTAATGGTCAGAAAGGGGCTTCCATAGCTGAGGAGTGGAGAAGTGATTTAACAGGTGAGTGGGGTGGATCCTTTGGGCTGTGACTTTTGGATTGGACCTCCAGAGCCCATGCCAAGTCCTTTCTCTTTATTCATTCATTTATTCACTCAATATGTATTGCTTAGGGCTTGTAACTTGCTGAGTATTGTGCTGTGTATGTGCTGGGAATAGAGCAGCGAGCCAAACAGAACAAGTGCTCCCTGAGCTTATTCTCTCATGGGAGGAGTCAATCATGTTCACAGGTCAGGACTGGTGACGGGAGAAGAGAATAAAGAGACTAAGGTGGGCCTGAGTTTGGATGGGTGTCGCTTCCTTTGGGTGCTTAGGGAGGGCTTTTTTGAAGGCTGGTATAGTGTGAGTCACAAGGTTCTCCAAGAAGAGCATTGCAGGCCTGAGTGAGGAAGCCTGAGGCTTGGAGCAGTGCTGGGTCATTTAAGGAGCTGCAGCTAAGGTCTACATGACCTGAGGGGTAGGTTGCAGAGCAGGAGTTAGGTCTTGCTGGGTGAATAAGGTCTTTTACTGTTGACCTTTGAGTAGGACAGAAAGCCAGCAGGAAGGGTTCTAAGCTCAGGTTAGAGGAAGGGGACAAGAGGTCAGTGGGAAGGGCCCCTGCCTCTGCTGGTCTGAAGTCATCCAGTACTCCAAATTCAAAAGGCCACTTGCTTTGTTGTATCGCTGAGTTGGGTACCTGGGAGGGTGAAGACGAGTGCCATGGTTAAGTGTCCAGGGACACAACTGGAGCTGCCACCTTTGGCTAATCAGAGCTTTAATACTGATCACTGCTGAGTTTCTGCTATGTGGAGCTCACAGGATATGGGCTATAGGGAAGAGCAGAGCTAGGGGAACATGCCTCTCTGGATTTCTCCAATCCATGGTGAAATTTGGACAATGAAAATGATCAGAAAGTTCTTAATGGTGAGACTAAAGCATTTTGTTGGATATATGCACTCTCAGAAAGCCAGACAGCCCTATAATCCCTCTGATGCATTCCAAAGCCATAGCATGTGATTTGGGGACCACGTGGCATTCAAAGAATGGTGCAGTCCCTACCTGCCCTTCTGTGCTTGCCAGTGTGAGTTGGCTGTGTTCTGAGCTTGTTCTCAGAAAGAGTCAGGCTTGGATTTTGAGGTATTTTGAGGTATATTTCATTCTTTGTTGTAACCCTTTCCTCCCTTACTACAAGATAAAAATAAGTTTGGAATAAAAAATATAAGCCAAACTAAGACAGAAAACAATTAATTGTATAATTTAAAAAACACCATTAGCATTTTAATGTTTTTCCATCTCATCCATTTTCTTGCCACAAAAATGAAGTATATTGTGTATTTTTTGTTTTTGCTCAAAGACACAGTGATATCTATATTATCTTAACTATTAAACAGCAACAATATAATGGCAGCATTGTATTCTGTTCGCATATTTCAGCTCTTGCATTTTGACTAACTTAGTACTGTGATGACCACCTTTGTAACTTATTTCTTTGCAGAGGTCTGTGATTACTTTACTGGGATTGATGTTGAGAATTGTTGGGTAAAATGGTAAAAATTTCGGTACATTCCATATATTCAATGTATCAATGATTTGATACATTCAAATTATATTCTGGAGACACTGTAGATATTAAAGTAATTTGGTTTAATTTGCAATTTCTTGGGTTACTGGTGCATATGTGCATTGGACATTTGTGTTGATTTCTTCCCTAGAATTGCTTACTTGTATCTTTTGCCATTTCTGCTGCAGGGGTTTTCTTTTCATTGGTTTGTAAGAACTCTGCTATAAGGATAGCAGCCCCTTGCCTGCCTTTTTGGTTGCAGAATGTTTGTTAGAGTTTGCAATTCAGTTTTTGGTTCTGTATCTAGTGATTGTTTTTGCCTACCATGAATTATTTTCTGTTGTTAAATAAGGCTCATGAAATATTCTTCATGATTTCTTGAGTTCGCTGCTTAGAAAGTCTTCTTTACTCCAATACTGATTCTATATTTCCTTCTAATGCTTTGATGGTTTCTTTTTACACTGAATAACTTTAATCTGTCTGTAGCCTGATTTATGATACAAGGTTTGTTTGTCCTTTTATTTTTCTGAACAGCTAGTTTGTTTTGGGACATCTCTTTGCTTGCCAAATCTTCTATTTTTTCAAGTGCTTTTTAATTTATTTTATTTTTATTTTTTTCAAGTGCTTTTTTAAACTGAATTACTTTGACTCTTGTCTCTGTTTCGGTGTTATCAGTGATTATGACAGGATGGTGAAGACTTTTGTCTGCAGATACCCATGTGCTTGTTACATGTTTAACTCTTGACACCTGAGGGAAGCTACCAAACATTAGCACTTTATCCTTGGATGCCAAACCTGGTGCAGTGGTTGTGATTCTACCGGAGAAGCCCCACCCACTCTTGTGTGGAGTCAGCTTCTCTGCTGACACGGTAGCTTAGGTGTATTTCATATGATCACTCACTGGTAACCCCACCTGTGTGGCTTTAATTGAACAGTCTGTTTCAGGTTTTGCATAGTGACATTGTGGAGAAAGATGTACCATTCATATAACACATATTTTAGATGCCAGTCACGTTCCAGCACTGGATTGAGTCCTGCCGGATAATTGGACACGATTAAGCCCAAGTGCTCAAACCCAGAGCATAGAAGGGTGTACTGGAAAGGCCCATGAATATTTTTATTGTAAGATAGAAAGACTTCAGTGCCATCATAGAGAGGCAGGTGAACGATCTTCAGAAAGAAAGTAGAAAAGAGAAGCATTCGATCCTGAGGTGGGCTCTGGGAATACGAGCCTGTGGCAGTCTGTGGAGAGGAGTGTTCAGGTTAGAAGAATGGCTAAGACTTGAAGGTGTGGCATGTGGGGTTACATGACTTAGGTCCCTTAAATTTATATTTTATTTATTTACTTTTGTGCTGGAGACTGAGCCCAGGCTTTCTCTATGAGCTACGTTCCCTGCTCTTTTTTATTTTGAGACAGGGCGTCTCTGAGTTGCTGAGGTGATCCTCTTCCTTCAGCCTCCCAGAGTGCTGGAATTACCAGGTGTGGAACAACACACCCAGCTACATAGTTACAACCTACCAAAGTCCAATTCAAGCAATATGAATTCAGTGTTCTTCCTATCACCTAACCTTTTCTTTCCCCTCAACGCAGGGGTCCTACATCTTCAATCAGTGAGAGACCCCGGTGGCTCTGGTCTGTTTCTCTTTTCTGGCTCAGGCTGCTATTGGGATGATGTATCTTGCTGTGTCTGCTGCAGGATTTGTGACATTAACCAGTAGGTGGTGGAAGAATAGGTTAAATCCAGGAGTATTTATCAGGAATAAATCCAGAGAAAGTACAGTTGTAGGAGCACTGAAGAACATTTCTGTTCTAAGAGGCTGAGGATCAGTGGGGCATTTCATGCCGTTGAGCCTTAGATCAGCCCCAGAAGCACATTAGAGTCACCTGGAGAACATTTTTTAAAATTTCAGTTTGTGTGATTCCCACCCTAGACTAGTTAAATCACAGTTGCCAAAGATGGAGCCTGGATGGAGCCTGCCTGTCGGTATTTTGTAACTCCCCAGTTGACTATGACCTCAGGCAAGGCAGAAATCTGAGCATGGGGGAGGATCTTCCAATCTGAGCTTCTTCCATCCATGCTTGAAAACTTCAGTGACCAGAAGGTTTGTATCCACCACTTAGGCCAGCCACTTTCATAGCTGGGGTTGGGAGTTTGTTCTATTGTCTAATTCATCTTAGTATAGGTTTTATTTGTTTACATGGATCTTCTGTGGGCTGAACTGTTTCTCTGTAGCCCACTGCTGCCTTGGTGTGTCTCTGAGGTCAAATAGAACAAGTCTGATCTTGCTTCCCCCACATGACAACCCTCAGGTGTGTGATGATATCTTCTAAGGCAGAAGGCAGCTTCAGGCTTTAATGTTGCCCCACAGGGGGTTCCTAGCCTGGGTACCAACTACCAAAGACCCCTTAGTATCATAATAGTGGAGCCCTGGAGTCCAGACCCAGGATCTCCTTGTGGAGTAGAAGTGACTACAGGAACAAGTTCCGGTTGAGCACACTGTACAGACAAACAATTGATAGAAACAGGGTCATATTTACAAGTAGACTGGTGGAGGGAGAGGTCTTTGCAGAGAGAGAGGAAGAGTAGGCAGGAAGAGATTCCCAAGGGAAGCATTTTGGTACCCACCATGCAGGACTTCAGCCCTCTGTAGGCAGCAAGTAGAGCAGAAGTTGCATGGCTGAGAGTGACATGGTGTCAGAGGCTGGGCATTTGTCCATGCGGAGCCGGCCAGCAAGGCCACACATCACAGGTGCCCAGAGCTGTTGATCCAAGCAGGGCAGCACTGTGATGGTGTTTCCTTGTGGTGGCAAGAAAGGAGCACTTCGGGGGTTTGTGACATTAACCAGTTGGTGCTGGAAGAATAGGTTAAATACAGGAGTATTTATGGCTTTAGGGCTATAAGTCCTGACTTCATATCCTAGCCCTAGGTGCTTTGAAGCTTGGTATGTAATGTGGGACAAGCAATTAAATTCTCTGAGCCTCCTGGCCATCTGGACATAACGATTTATGATGTTTTCTAATCTGTTCTGCCTCATACTATACATCATACTTTCCATGTGTGATCCTTGCAATAGATCTTTGTAGTGGAACCATGAAAATCTCCATATTACAAATAGCAAAAACCATTTGGGAAATGAGGTCTAGGAGAAGGGAGTAGAGTAGTCATTGTGAGGATTAAATAAGATGACTTGCCTCAGTGGTGGAGCACAGTGCCTGGCCTGTGAAAATCTTTATCAATGTTTGTGGTACTGGGGATGTAAAGGAGAGGCATGCTACCACTGAACTACATTTCCATCTCTTTTCATTTTTATTTTGAGACAGGGTCTAAGTTGCCTGGGCTATCTTCAAATTTGCAATCCTCTTGTCTCAGCTTCTTGCCTCAGCCTCTGAAATAGCTGGGATTTGTGGGTATCTGCTACTGGTGTGGTATGAATGATTTCATATTATGGTCACAGCTGTTGTGTACCTCAGTCCACCTTCAGACTTTGGCTTCTTCTAGCCACAATAAAGCCAGCAAAGTGACCCTGTTGGACTGAGGATACAGCTCAGCAGCCCAAGCACCTGCCTGGCAAGCGCAAGGTCCTGAGATCGATTCCTGATACCAAAAACCAAAACAAAACAAAACTGACCCTGTTATCTGATGGGTCACTTTGTGGTAGATGCACGCTTCCCAACAGCTGGAGAGTAAAGTTGTCCCTGGGATCCCCACTGTGTTCTAAGAGGTGTTCCACACTCTGTGGTAGGGATTGAAGACAAGGGATTTGCATTAAGCAACATCCTCCCAACCCCTTCTTGAGACAGGGTCTCACAAAGTTACCCACACTTAGTTGTACTTGTGGTTCTGCCTCAGCCTTGGAAAATGCTGAGGTTATAGGCATGTGCCAACATACCCTGCTTCTAAGAGGTTTTTGTGTGCTAACTAATTGATTGTGACAACAGTCCTTAGGAGGAAAGTTGTTAAGAGTCCCATTCTGCATGAGGTGTACAAGGTGACACAGCTAGTAATTAACGGAGCTGGAGCTGGAGGTCAAGCCCAGGCGGTTAGTATGGCTCTTGTGTCTGCCCTTGACCCTCTGTGCTACCTAAATGCATAGGGTTGTGACAGAGGACAGGTCTTTGTCACCCAGCGGATCCAGAACCATGAGGCCAGAGCCATTTAGAAACCATAGCTGTCATTGATTAAGTGTCTGGTTTGGCCTGTGCACTCTTTGTGTGTGTTTTGTCAGGATATTGCTGCAATAGAGCACCAGGGAAGGCCTTGTGGAAAAGGTGGTGTAGGAGCTAGGCCTGCATGGACAGAGAGGACTTGCTATTTAAAGACTAGTGAATGTGAGGATGGTATCCTGGGAGGGGGCTCGGACTGGTTCTGAGAAGCTGATGCTGGAATGACAGCTGGGACTAGGTGTCTGAAGGCCTTCAGGCCCAGAACACAGAGTTTGGTCTTCGTTCTATGAGTGTTACAGTAAAAGGTGTTGGAGCGAAGGAGTCACCGAGTCAGTTTTATGCTTTAGGAAAACTTGTGTGTCTGCAGCTTAGAAAGATGGGTTTGGAGGAGGGGACCCAGTTAGGGAGACATAAGATGCTGGAGGCAGGGGCAGTATGGAACTGACTGCTCAGGCAGCTCTCAGGCAACTGGTCAATGAAGGGAAATGGACCGAGTGCCTGTCAAGCAATAGATTTTTCTGGGTTGCTGGTGTCAGTAGCTAAGTTGCTGTCTGTTAGAATCTGTTCGGTTACTCTGCTGCCAGAGTATTTGTCTATATTCTGTCCCAGGAGAGGGAGCGCTCACTGGGTCATCAGACAGAGTCAGGGTGGAGGTGCTGATGCCGTGAGAGCAGCTGAGTGGAAGAGGCCCCGTGTAAATCTCGACGACTCATCTCTACAGAAACAAAGCAGACAAGCACAGAGCCACCCCAGCCCGTCTGTGGGGGCTTAGGAGATGGGGGAGCTGGCTGTGCCCTGACAGAGCTGCTCCCTGACCTTAACTGGGAGGCTCTGGGAGGCTCTGCTCTTCCCACTGACAGCACTGCCCAGAGCTGGAGACAAAACAAGAAACATTCCAAGACGGAGGTGATAGTGGATGCTAGAAGGGAGGCATGGTAAAGTCACTGCTGTCATCACTGGGTTTTCCTGAAGAGAAGTTGCAGGGGGACAGGGGGCAGCAGGGCTCTGAGCCAACGCTGGTGAGTGGCCTTTGGATATCTTCTTAGGGTACAAGCTCTTTGAGAGTAAGTGCTTAGAATATTTGAGGTACTTGAAGGGAAAGAGGCATAGGGCTCCATGAAGATGTATGCTGGGCTCATTCACAGAGCCTCCTGAGGATCCCTGACCGGTTATTTCAGTCACTCGAATCACTCTGGCCAGCATGGCTCTCTTCGCAAGGCTGGAGTAATGCTTTGTAAAGATCTAGGAATAACAGTGACGTTGTTGACTCCTTCTCACTGGGCTTCTGTGGGACCCTAGATCCTTCTAAAAGCCATCTGTGGTGTGACTGTGAAGTGACAAGATGGTGGGAGTCGGTGCCATCACTTCCTGCTCACCCACAGGACAGCTGAGAACATTGTGACAGCCTGGATTACCCTCCCAACACTCAGGCCCAAAGGTTGTATAAGTTCACACATTCAACCCAGGGGTGCATCTGGGACCTCATCTACTTTCCCCTGTTCCCACCCCAAGATTCAGATTTGACATCACTGCAGATGAAGAAGTAGTGAGCTTGACTTTGAGAAAACACAGCATTTACCTTCATTCAAGTGAGCCCTTTGAATGGAGGAGTCCTAAAGGTTATTAGACTGGAAGCCTCAAGTAGAAATTGCTGGTAGCGACAGCTCAGAGGGCTGCTTATGGAGCAGTTTCATTGCAGAATTGGTAGTCTATGGATGGAATGAAAGCACTTTCTTTTTCTTGTCTCACTCTTGCTCTCAATTAGGAATGCCTTTTTTTCTTTATCACCCTTTAAGGAATAGTTGTCCCAGCTGAATGCTGTGGCCCACACCTGTAATCCCAGCACTCAGGAGGCTGAGACAGGAGGATCATGCTAAGTTTAAGGCCAGCCTGGGCTACATAATGAGTTTAAGGCTATCCTAAACTACATAGTGAGACCCTGTCTCAAAAAAGTGAAAAGAAAAAGGAGTAGTTGTCCCAGAAAATATCTTAATCCATTGGCTTTTGATATTGTCTGAGCTTTGGTGATTTTTTCTGGCTTTACCAGTTTCTCTGTAGACTAGCAAATATTTTGGAATATTAGATCACTTAAAGTTCAGCAGCTTATAGTTCCACTTGTACTCAAACATTTTGTACCTTGAAAGTACATTTCAGCTGTGTGCTTTCTATTATTTAGAGTTATACTTGGACATTTCTGATGGCCACCTTGATAGTAATGGAAGGGACTTTATATCTGTGAGAGTAGTGACACAAAGCAAGTTCATACATTCTTGTGTATTGCTGAGACTTTAAAAAAAAAAAGATTAAAAAGGGGAAAGCAGGGATCCCCTGGTAGAGGAGGCCTGGCTTTCTTAGAACATCTGTGTATTTGAATTTCAAAATCTTGTTTGATTATAAAATCAAAGGTAGCCTTGTACTCACAGTCCAAAAAAATCAGAGACTGGGAAGTTAGAGTCATTGTAAGTCTAGTCCTATAACCAACAGACTATGACAATTTCTTTACTGAAAGACCACTTGACCCCTTTCAGTGGAGGACTTGTTTTGTATTATTTTGTTTTGTGGTACTGGAGATTGAACCCAGGGCTTTGTGCAAGCTAGGCAAGTGCTCTATGACTAAGCTGTATCTCCAGGCCTTGATGAAGGACTTCTGACATTTCTCAGCATTGGTCTGCAGTTGGATTGTAAAACATTGACTGACATTGACAAGTGGACCCAAAATCACAAGGTGTGATTTTTGGGGTTGTAGCAAACTGTAAATATTATATATAAGTTGTCATGTACTTGTTTAAAATGCCCCTATAGAAAAAAAAGAGGGGGAGCCAACAACAGGAAAATAACATGACAAGAATAAGTCAGTACATATCAGTTGTAACCATCAGTGTTTTTTTTTTTTTTTTTTTTTTTTTGGCGGTACTGGGGATTGAACTCAGAACCCTGCGCTTGCTAGGCAGGCGCTTATTCCACTGAGCTATATCCCCAGCCCTAAAACCTTTTATTTTTTTTATTTTATTTATTTTTTTTGCGGTACTGGGGATTGAACTCAGGACCTTGTGCTTGCTAGGCAAGCACTTATTCCACTGAGCTATATCCCCAGCCCTTGTAACCATCAGTGTTAATGGTCTCAGTTCACCAATCAAAAGACACAGACTGGCAGAATGGGTCAAGAAGCAAGATCCAACACTATGCTGCATACAAGAAACACATTTAATTCAAAAATGAATTCATAGCCTGAAAGTCAAAGGATGGGAAACAAAACTCGATGTGATGGGAACCTAGAAAAAAGCAGCAGTAGCAAAGTAAATTTCAAGCCAAGACTGATTAAGAGAGATAAAGAAGGAACAATCTGAAAGGAAGAGATAACAATCATAAATATATATGCAACACATACCAGTGTACCCAACTATATAAAACAAATATTAATGGACATGAAAAATAAAATAAGCACTAATACAATTGTATTGGGATATTTCAGTACCCCCATCTCAAAAAGATCAACCCAACAAAAAAATCAACAATGAAATATTTGAATGGAACCAAACTTTTAAACAAATGGACTTAGCAGATGTCTACAGAATATTCCATGTTCTTCTCAGCTGCACATGGAATGTTCTCTAAAATAGGTCTCATACTAGCTCATAGAACATGCTTAAGTAAAAGGCGAAAGATTTATACGATCTGAAGGAAACCAGAATATAGAACATACTTAAGTAAATGCAAAGGAATTGAAATTATCCCATGCATATTATCAGACCATAATGCAATGAAGTTGGAAATCAGTGGCAAAAGAAACCACAAGAATTTCAAAAACACATGAAAATTAAATAGCACTCTTTTGAACACCCAATAGGTCATCGATGAAATTAAAGAAGAAATGAGACAGTTTCTGCAGTTCAATGATAATGACAGTACAATATAACAGAACTTAGAGGACACAATGAAAGCAGTCCTAAGAGGGAAATTTATAGCAGTGAATACCCTTATCAGGAAAGCAGAGCAATGCAAACAGCTGAATGATGAACCTCAGACTTCTAGAAAAAAAAGAGCAAGCTAAGCTAAAAGCTCATACAAGGTAGGAAATTATAAAGATGAGAGCAGAAATTAACACATTGGAGACTAAAAAAACAATACAAAGCATTAATGAATTGAAGAGTTGGTTCTTTGAAAAATTACATAAAATCAACAAGCCCTTATTCAACCTTATCAAAAAGAAAAAAGACTCAAATCCATGCAGTTAGGAATGAAGTGGATAAAATCACAACAGACTCTGCAGAAATCCAGAAGATATCTAACTTTGAAAACTTGTATTCTAATTAAGATGGAAAATTCAGAAGAAATGGACAGATTCCTAGATGCATATGAATTACCAAAGCTGAATCAAGAAGACATAAAAATCCTCAATAAACCAATATCAGTGAAATCAAAGATGTAATTAAAAACCCACCAACAAAGAAAAGCTCAGGCCCTGACGGATTCACTGCAGAATTCCACAAGAAATTTGGAGAAGACCTAACACCACTACTTTCAAACTCTTCAATGAAATTGAAAGGGAAGCAATACTCTCAAATTCATGATTGGAAGCAAGAATTACCTGATACCAAAACTGGAGAAGGACCCCACTAAGAAAAAGAACTATAGGCCAATCTCCCTAGTGAACATAGATGCAAAAATCTTAAGTAAGATACTGGCAAACAGAATGCAGCAAATCATCAAGAATATACACCATGACCAAGTGGGATTCATCCCATGGATGCAGGGATGGTTCAACATATGTAAATCAATAAATGTAATACACCAAGTTAACAGATATAAGGACAAAAATCATATGATCATCTCAATAGATGCAGAAAAGGCTTTTAGCAAAGTCCAGCATCCATTCATGATAAAAACCTTTCAGAAAATTGGAAGAGATGGTCTTTATTTCAATCTGATAAAAGCCATCTATGACAAACTAACAGCTAACATCATACTAAATGGACAAAAACTGAAAGATTTCTCTAAAATTAAGGAACAAGACAAGGATGTCCACTATCACCACTCCCATATTTTTCATCTTGCTCTAAACTAAATTCGAAATGGATCGAAGTTCTAAATATTAAAACAGAAACATTAAATTTGCTGGAAGATAGAATAGGTAAAACTCTTGAAGACATTGGTATAGGTAAAGACTTTATGAATAAAACCCAGATCACATAGGAAGTATCACAAAGAATCAACAACTGGGGTCTCAGCTTATTAAAAAGCTTTGCACAGCAAGAGAAACCACCAACAGTGTGAAGAGACAACACACAACATGGGAAAAAATGTTTGCCAGCTATCCTGAGACAAAGGATTGCTATTGAGAACATATAAAGAGCTCCAAAAAATGAGACTCCCCAAATTTAAAGACCCAATTCAAAAATGGACATCTGAGATGAATACATACTTCTCAGATGGAGAAATACAAACAGCAAATCAATATATGAAAGAATGTTCAACATCACTGGTTAATTTGAGAGGTGCAAATTAAAACAACACTGAGAGATTCTATCTCATGCCAGAAAGAATGGCTGTTATCAAGAAATCAACCAATAACAACTGTTGGATGGGCTGCAGGGGGAAAAGGAACCCTTTTCCACTGTTGGAGAGAGTTTAGACTGGTGTAATTGCTGTGAAAATCAGTGTGGAGAGTCCTCAAAAAACTAGGGTGGGATGGTCCCATTTTACCTAGCTATTCCCCTTCTGGATATCTTCCTAGAAGAATTGAAAGCATCATACCATGGCAATATATGTGCACCCGTGTTTATAGCAGCACAATTTGTAATAGCTAGATCTTGGAAACAAGCCAAATGCCCATCAACCAAGGAATGAATAAAAAAGGTGTGGTCTTTTGATACAATGGAGTACTGCTCAGCCATAAAGAAAGATAGACTGGTAAATGGTAAATGGTAAATGGATGCACCTAGAGACCATACTCTTAAGTGAAATAAACTAGACACACATGTGTACACATCATATTGTCTCCCTGGTGTGAGAAGCTGAAAGAGTAAATAAGATTCAAAATGTACACTAGGTACTGTAAAATGGAAGAAGCTTCAAAAGAAAAGAGAAACTGGGATGGGAATGGAGAAAAGGAAGGAAAAAGCAAAAAAAAAAATCTATGTATATATATATATATATATATATATATGAGAGTTGAGATAGTTATACTATGAATTTCTCTTAGTTTATTGAAAAGAAAGGTTTTTGCTAATGTTGTTTGGACACTTAAATGTCGATATCTTGTACTTTACCCTCCTATTGTTTTGAAATTTTAATTTTTTTCTCTTTAAATAAAATGCCCCTGTAATACCTGCTCAGATACTCCCTGGTGCTAGAGAGGGAAGCAGTGTGGGGCAATAAAGGAACTCTATTCAAGTTAGTCTGGATTTAAAGTGACAATCTGTGGCCTTGGGATCTCTTTGATCCTCTTTCTCCATCTTTGAAATGAAGATACTCATCCCCATCCTGAGGTCAGCTGACAAGACATCTGTGAGAGGACTTTGTAACCAAAGTTGCCCTAAAAATGGTGTCAGCTTGGTTTCAGGTAAGAAAGTGATGGGAAACGGGGAAAGGATGGGTACAATGTAGAGGGCTTTAGACTTGCTTCTCTGGGACCCAGTGGTTTCCTCCTAGAAGTTTAAGGATAAACTAAAGAGACTTACAATGATTTAATTAAAAGTCGTCTACAGATTTGGAAAAACAGGACATTGGAAATTACCTAAATATCCCTCCATGGAAAATGGCCAATGTATGACACAGAATTATAGTGAAAAGAAATGCAGCCAACAGCACTGGAGTCGGGTAACCCCACTGTAGGGTTGTTGGGGGGAAAAGGCTCCCAGATGGAGTACTTCTAAAAGCAGGATATAAAAAGCTATAAACATTTGTATTCTCCCCTTCTCCCATTTGCACCTACACCTAGAAAAAAGGCTGGAAGGAAATAGACCAAACTGTGAACAGTGGTTATCACTGGAAGGTTAGGCTGTTTTACAGTTGTTCAAAACAAACATAGATTATTTAATTACAAGTATAAATGTAAAAAAAAAAAAGTGGTATCTCAAGCATATCATGGAAGTGCACGCTTGCTGACTCCCAGCTGAAGTTTTTGCTGGGGCCATCTGAATGAGTTGTTGAACTTCAAAGCCAGGGTTGACAGTGTCTCATTGTGTTGGAATGCTGGTGATGGGGATCACAGGAAGTGGTGACAAGCCCTTTGTTACATAGGCTTACCAGGCTTGTTCATCAGTGCCAGCGCTGGCCCTTGGTGCCTGATTGGGACATCATCTGTCTGTGTCTCTGGATATAACCTTCACTTGGTCAGGGACCTGTGTGGGAAATGTGCTGTCAGGCACAGGAAGCTGCAGCTCCCGCCCTCTGTTGCTTAACTCCCTTTGTCACATTGGGCTGTTCCATGAAAGAAGAAAGCAGAGATAGGCAGAATTATTCCTGACCTGAGAAGGTGTGGGGATTTCCCCTTGCTTCTTTGGAAGAATTCTGTCTTGGCTACCTCCAAAAACAAGAGTAGCTTTCTCTTAGAGCTCTTTCTGCCACTTAGTTTCTGTGTTTGTCGTGCATTGATGACTGTGGTCCTACTGAAGGTGTCAGCAAGGAGCAGATTGTAGTTTTCCCCTCTGTTAACTTCCCTGTAGGAGGCAGGCAGAGTCAGGCCTTGGCTTTGCACATGACAGGTGCCCAGTGAGGCCAGGCAGCCTGTACAGGCTTCCTGCACCTGGGGGATGGGCAGTACATGCTTGTCAGGAGATTGGTCTCTTGCAACCAGAAAGTATCTTAGCCTTGTGCCTGATATTTTTTAGCTGTCTTACATGGAAAATCCATTATATATTGTGCTCTGCTAGGTATATTTGATACTGTGGACACACTAATTTTCCTGGGAACCTTTAAGGAAAATCTCTATTTTTCATTCAAGAAAACAGAGTCTGAGGTCGGGGGACATGCCCAAGGCCTGCCAGATTTCTCTTTATTGACATTCCTGTGTTATCTGGAGACCGGAGACCGGCCTCCTGGAGAACAGTACTTGTATTTCAATTTACCCCACATACCTGGCATGGAACCTAGAACACTAGCCAATCTGGGTGAATTGAACCTTGAGCTTCCCTGGCCAGGTGACTTTGGGCAAGTCCTCCTTTCCCCACTTCCACCCCTCACCCTCCTGCCCTAGGCCACAGTGTCTGCTTTTGTAAAATGGCCAGCTGTTCTTCTTTCTCATAGGCCCTGTCTTCCAAAGACTTCAGTAATTTCCAGATCTGACTGCAGTCTCCTGTGGAATGCAGTTGATCTTGTAAAAGGGAGTCACAAGTGGCTGTGGGTTTTTACTACCAGACCAAGGCATCCAAACATCAGATGACTGTTGTCCCCAATTAATGAGGCACAAGAAATAAAATTGCATAACTTTATTATAATAAAACCACATTTCTTACTGTGATCTGAGCTCCTCCAGTGTGGAAGGCACACATTCTGCTCTTGGCAGCCTTACACATTGATTCCTTGGCCTGAGCACCCACCCACCTTTTCACCTGAATTGGTTTGGAAAAGCCCTGGGCAATTTCCTCTGAAGCTGCAGAGGATGGAAGATTTGCTCCAAGATGTTCAAAGAAATGTGAGGCGTCTGGGAACTCTGCTCAGAAGTGAGGCATGCAGAGTGGTTTTGGGCATGCCTGTGTTGTGCTGTGGTGAGGGTAACTGTGTGTTCTTGTTTAAATGTGTTAATTTCTCATGTGTCTGACACAGGGACCAGTGGACTTTCTGTACAGGGCCAAATAGTAAATATTTTAGGCTTTGTGGCAGCATAGTTTCTGCTGTATCAATTCAGTTCTGCCCCTCTTGTACAAAAGAGGCCACAGACAACATATACATGAATGGGCGTGTCTGTGTGCCCATAACTGTTTACAGAAATAAAGCTTTGCTCATCCCTGGTAGAAACCATTAGATACCTCTCTTCATTATCATAGCCCATATTGACTTGTTTTCTCTGGGATTTATCCAAACCCATTTTGACCTCCTCAGTGCCCGGAGAACCCCACCCACTCTACCCCCTTGATTTCTTGCAAGCTGTCTCTGGCCTAGACATGCAGAATATCTTTGATCATTCCCGAGTTGCCCAGAAGTTGCCTACATTCTCATGTCCACAGATGTATTTCTTCAAACTGCATTGTTTTTGTCTAGCAGTTAAACTGCTTGTGTAGGATCTTTCCTTATTCTGTAGTCGGATTCACTATAAAAAAGTAAAAAATTGACATTTTCTCAAATTGCTTATGATTAAGGCTTTTCAGATGCTGTTAGAAGAAAAGTTCATGCCTGATATCCCATAGGGCTTGGGTCTTTATTCTTCTGATCTGTCCTTCATCTTCTGTCCTCCAGAGTGGCCCTGGATGTGTAGTTAGTGCTCCCCATAGTTTCTATCTTGGCATTCCAGCTGACCTTTGCCCTTTGTAAAGGCTGAGGTTTACTCCATTGCTCCTGGGCCAGCCCATTGGAAACCTCTTACCAAGGGTGCCAAGGTGCAGGGCTACCTGTGTGCCTCTGTGGTGTACCTGTACCCCCCTTGTTTTGCTAGGACTGGTGGGGCTGTCATGCCATGCAGGGGGTCACCCCATCTCCTGCCATTCCTTTCTGTGTGGACATGTGGCCACGTCTCTATGGGAGCAGTGGTCGCACTATGTCATACTCCTGTTTCTTTTCCCTGTTGAGCTTCTGAAGAGCCATAGTGAGGGCCCCAAGCTTTGCACAAGCTGATTCTGGAGCAGACCTAGGAATGCTTGTCAGATCAGAGAGGTTGCTTGAATGCCCAGTGTGCTCTGAAACTGAGAGTCCCAAAACTTCCAGTAACTCCATCATGGGAAAAACAGTGAAAACCCCAGTGCCCTCCAGGCAGCCAAGACACGCCCCATTGTAGGCTTATGTGGCTCAACAGGCTGAGTGGTGTAGGCTGCCTCTCTTTCTGGTGTGGGGAGACTTCCTTGTGAGCATATACCTGGTGAACTGTTCTTAGGTCTGTCTCATCAGTTGTTGGGTTGGGCGCAAGTTATCAAGTATTGAGCACTTCCTGTGTGCAAAGCATTATAAAAAGCAGGGACTTCTGTGTCATTGACACAGAGTTCAGGGCCAGATGAGTCTTATGAGCCCTTTGTCTTACTCAGCCTTGTGCCTGGCACATAGTAGTTGCTCAGTAATGTTTTGTGAATAAATAAATGAATTAGACTAGACTTTCCTATTAAGATCTGTTGTGGCCAGATTGAAGGGCTACAAATACAGTACTACACTAAGGAGTTAATTGTGCTTTTGCCCTATAGGCAATGGGGATTCAAGGACAGGTTTGTACAGGGAGGGACGTCTGCGCAACATGTGTCACGCTTACCCCATTATTTGCCCTTTCCGGTGTGGCTGAGATGTCAGATAATGAGGTGTTGAGGTGCATGAAGCGCTTCCTTGTGCTGGAGGGGGGCAGGGCTAGCCTTGAAGCCAGTTGGCCATCAGCCCCCTCCCTGTAATTTATATGCAGTGGCAGGCTGGAGTGGGCTCCCAGGCAGAGCCAGGGCTTGCCTGCCTCTTGGTCACCGGCTCAGCTTGCCAGCTCCAGTGCAGGGGCCGTGGCCCTGATGCGAGGCCTGCCCTTCTAAGCTTGCCCTGTGTTCTAGGAGGATTAAAAGTGGCTGTCAGCTCCTCCTAGGACTTGCTGATGCGGGTGGTAGTTCCTGTGGCACAGTGAGAGTGAGGGGGAAGGGGTGCCACTGAGCCTTGATTTCTTTCCCCACTCACCCTACTCTAGCTGTATGTTCTGAATCTCAGTAACCTTGGGCTTCTCCCACCTACGGACAGCTGGCCCACACCTGTGCTCCAGAGACTAGTACTTTTCTGGGAGGATGCTGCTTTCTATTTTCAGATGAGGAGATGCACAGTAAAGATATCAGTCCCTAGGATCTAATACACAGAACACTTGCCCTGGCAGGGGGTTAGTATTTCCATACTCTGTTGTTGACTGGGTGAGCCTTGGGCACAGGGGGAGTTCACTGTGCCTTTTGGGGTACTGTAGAGCAGAGAGGAGCCAGGGGGCAGCAGTGGATGTAAGGCAAAATAGGATGTTACTGGGAAGATGGACGGATTCATGCTGGGAGGTAAATCTGGGAGACCCCTTGCAAGGAGGTGGGAGTGGGTTTTAGTATGACCCTCAAAAATGGCTACAGAAGGATGAGAAGCACTCCAGGCAGAGGGCACAGCTTGGCACAATTGTGAAAGCTGGCAAGGACAGATTAGGTCTGGTGAGGAAGGTGCAGGGCTGGCGCTCAGAGTACAAGCAGGAGGGCCTGTGGGCTGTCTGGCACAGGGTGGTGTTTGAGTTGCTCCCAGCGCCTGGCCAGTGACTGTACCTCATGGTAATGGACCTAGGAGACCCTTTCTGGAGCCTCTGTCACCGCAAGCACTTGGGAGAATGTTAGGGACATGTATTTGGCAAGTGTGGCAGGAATTCAATTTCCAGGCTGGGGTCAGGACACCCAGGAAAGCCCATGCTCCCCAGTCTGCTCAGCCAGGCTGGAATTGGGCCCCTGCTGTTCTGGCTGCCACTGCTGCTTTTTTGGCCTGGCCTTCCAAAAGCCTGTCACAAATGATTTCCGAAGGAGGCTGACAGATGGGTAGGGTAGAAATGCTTCTCCTCTGGAGGCTGATCCCTTCTTCTCCTAGGGGAAGCTGGAGGCAGGGGACCCCTGACCCCTCCATGGACACCTGAACAGTTTACCCTGAGCCCTTATCTTGGTATAGTCTCAGCTGCTTCAGGAGGCAGAGAGTGGGGATTTCCCTTCCACATTTTAGGCAGGTACATGTGAGTTTCTCGAAGTCTCCCCCAGAGTTAGGGAAGCCCCCAATAAGATGAGCCTCCCCACTCCCATCCCAGGGTATTACTTACACACAGCACTGCCCTGAAGTAATTAAAGGGTATGTGCACAGTTTGGAGGTGAGGTTTATAATTAAATGACAACTGATGATAGTGAGTGATTTTTGGAGTTTTTCTGAAACATGTTAAGTTCCTATTGTGTGCCAGACAGTGAGCTAAGCTCCTCTTCATTCTTGTAACAACCCTTATGGATAGATACTTTTGTTATCCCTAGTGAGACTGAGACACAGAGAATTTAAATACTCAGTGGCCCAACCCAAGACAGAAATGGCATCTGATCCCATGTGGCCCACCCAGAGCTTGAGCCTCTGTGAAGCCAGACGTCCTCACATTCCCTGTCTGCCCTGGTGCTCCTATCTGTGTTATAATTAGAGCAGACTGCAGCATCAGTTAATGACTTCCTTGTGAGATTAATATTCAAAAATGCAGGAGAGAATTGGAAAACAAGAAAGGAAATGGTAAAGAATGAGGCTTTTCCCATCAAGGCTTAAAGGACTATTTAAATGTTTGAAAGCTGATTTTGACCAGCTATGCTTTGGCAACTTGGAGGCTCCTGCTGAAAGTAACTGTTCCTTCTTTGCTTATGCTTTGTGCATTTAGTACCAGCCCCAGCCATGATCTCTTGATGGAGGACAGTTGACATCACACCTCTTCCATGACAGCACAACTCTACACCAATCGCTCAACCTCTCAGGAGCTCCAGTGCCTTCTCCCTGCCTTTTGGAACAATATTGAGTTGCTTTAACTTGGCATTCAGACCCCCATCCCTGCACCAAGGTGGTCTCTGTTTACGTTTCCTTCTATGCCACAGAACATCCTTCTCTGAACATCCTTCTCTGAACTCACTGAATTTTGACACTTCTGCACCATTACCTGTGCCATTCCTAAAGGAAGCATGCCTTTCCTCTGTTCTGCTCCCCCATCCTGCCTAGGGAGTCCATGTTCGGCACAGATCTTACCCCTTCATAAAACTCCACCTGACGCTATCTCCTGTCCCCGGCACATGGCTCATACTTCTGGGTCTTGTTTGAGACTCATTCTGGTCCATGTCTTGCCATGGTTATTGGTGATGTGCTTGCTGCCCAGCTCCTTCCCAACTGATGGATGACACACCACAAGCCTGTGTGCTTGGTTATAGTTATGAGCAAGGCAGCAGGAGTGAACCCTTATTGGGCAGAGGTCAAACAAGGTTTTCAATGAGGAAAAAGGGCTTTGGGAACATCAGGCAGAAGGACTTGTTCCAGTTTGTCTATGCCTGGCTATCCCAGGTCTCGGGAGGCTGAGGCAAGAGGATTGTTGTGAGTTTGAGGTGAGCCTGGACTACTAAGTGAACTCAAGGCCAGCCTGAACTGCATAGGGAGACCCTGTCTCAAAAAGACAAAAAAAAAAAAAAAAAAAAAAAAAAAAAAAAAAAAAAAAAAAAAAAACCAAACAAAAAAAACAAAGGGCAAGATGGAGACTATACTTTTTGACCCTTTATCTCTGCCTAGAAGAAATCTAAAAGCTGTGACCTTTTACCCTGGATTAAAGTGGCCTTAGATGAGGAGAAATGCCCTTAGCTCTCTGTTCCCAGCTCACAAGGTTCCAGGTCCTCAGAAATGGACTTTCCACTAAGCATCTTGGGCAGAGTCTATGTGCCCTGTCACCTCTTCTCAGAATGGCTACGGGCCTGTCCACCCCTCTGCACGCTCTGCAGCCCCTCATCTTCCTGAGCATGTGCCACACCTCTGCCCCAGCACTTTGAGGCTTTCTGTTTAAAGCCTCAAAGAGTTTGTCATGGAAGAGCCTCAGAAACGCACCCCCGAACTCTATTTCTATACCTGCCCACAAACTTGGACATTACAGACAGTTGTTTTCACTGCTTCCTGCCTGTTCCAGCACCACCACCACTGTGCCCCCCCGCCCCCCATCTGCTTTGGCATGGTTAGACCTGCCTGAATCAGCTCTTCCAGAAGCCCTTCAGACCACTGTCTACCGGCTCTCACTGGTGTGCAGCATAGTGGCTCCTTGCCTCGTTTAGCAATGTGGCAGAGCCTGTGGCTGGCCTTGTGTCCCTCTGCAGGGCCTTCTCCACATCATTACACAGGTAAGGGGCTCTGCATTAGTGACAGCGACCTACCTTGGTATGGTAGCTTCACACACCAAGATAGGTTCATTTCCTCCTCCCAATGTGATACCTTCAATGGACCATGGTCTCTCTTTACCCAAGAGATGGCTGATACTTGCCCAGGTGAGGCATGCTCACCCTGTTGGAACTATAGCTGCCATTGCCTGCAGTAGTCTCACACCCTCACTGCCTCTCCTGTGCTGGATGTCAACCTCTAGAGTGAGTTCTGAGCCTCCGAGGGAGTTGCTTCCCTGCAGCACAGCCAGGGTGTCGGGGAAGGGAGCCGTGGGGTATGCATTTCTGAAGAGGAAGAGGAACAAGGCTCAGCCTCTGCAAACTGTCACACTGCAAAGACTGGGCAGTCGTAAATACTTATGTCATGGGTGCAACTCTAGAATGTGGCTAAGAGCTGTGGTTGAGGGATTCATGGAGAGCAGGATGTGAGCAGCCACGTTCCTCTGTCAAGATGGCATCTAGTGGGATCCTCCTCCTCCTTTCCCTGCACCCTTCACCTCCGTTACCCTGAGAAGGCCTTGTTGCCTGCTGACTGGGTTATGCATGGCTGCTGCTCTGGGAGGTTGATGGCAGGCCAGGCCATGGGTAACTTGGACTTGAGAGGGAGCTTGGCTTCTAGAGGAGGTACTTAAATCAGAGGTACTTCCAAGATACCCATTTTTAAACTGCAGGTTGTGTGGTCAAGTTAAAGAGGTTGCTCAGGAAGCCAGACTGGCGTCATCAGGAAGTAAGACCTTGTGATTTTGACCTCTGCTCTGTAGACAGTGGGGAATAGGCTAATAGAAAGGGACAGTGGCCGGTGAAATCTGAGAGTTGTCTGTTTGTTCACATATGGGATGGGAGTTGGGAGTCGGGAGTCCTTGGCCCCAGGGCTATGATCCCGTTCTTTCTGTCTCAAGATCTTGAGATCTACAGTAAAATAGACAGGCTCCTGACAGTAATCCCTGTACTGTAATAAGGTCTTTTTTTTTTCTTTGAGACAGGGTGCCACTCTTGAATTGGCCTTGAACTCACTATATAGCCCAAGCTGGTCTCGAACTTGCAGCAATCTTCCTGCCTCAGCCTCCCAAGTGCTGGGATTACAGATGTGCACCACCACATCTGGCTGTAATAAGGTCTTATACACAGCTTTCTCTTGGGCTTATAGTTCAGAAGTCAATGTTTTGTAAAATAGCCCATTTTTGTCAGCTTTCTTCTAATGTAACTACAATGATAAATCAGGAATGAAAAAAATAGAAACAGATCTATCTATATCTATCTATATCTATCTATATCTATATCTATCTATATATATAGAGAGAGAGAGAGAGAAAGAGAGAAATGTCTAAATATTCCAGTGTGGTTTGGGGACACTATTAGAAGCCTGAGGATCTGATAGCAGTATCTGACAGGGGAATACTCCAGAATATTTTTCATCATGGTAAAAACATATTTTCCCCATTTTTCAAGGGAAGAAAACAGACTGGGCAAACCCTCTCCTGCACTGTGTTGTCTTGGGCCATCCCGCTACCCTGCAGCCCTGCCTGATGAGCTTCAGGAGTCTACAGACATGTTCAGGAAACTTCCGTCTCTAACCTTCCTCAGCCTGTGGTCCAGCCCTGCCCGTTTCTGCCTTTGCCGTCTAGAGTAGATGCATCCTCTCTAGGTTCCGTCTGTCTTTCCCACTGCTCCTCGTCTTACCTTCCAGTGTCCACCTTCCTGCTGGGTAGACCTTGCCCATTGTTACTCTTGCTCCTGGGCCCCCAGATATGCAGGCAGCTCCTGGCTTGGCGGGGCAGCTGGGCTGGCTAATGACTGACAGGGAGCGGAGTGGGCAGTGTGCCTGTGTCTTGAGGGGAGAGGCAATAGGCTGGGGCAAGAGGGCTTCTGGGAGTCAGGTAGACATTCTGGTTTCCTTCACTGTGTGACTTTAGGCACATTTCATAACTTCTCTGAGCCCATCTCCTCACATAATTTAGTTTTTATTCATATGCTCAGCATTAGGTACAGGGACCAGAAAGATGTGTGGACCTAGAGCCAGGTGTGATGGTATGCATCTGTAATCCCAGTCCTGGTGAGGCTGAAAGGGGAGGATCATGAATTCCTGGCCAGCTTGGGCTACATAATGAGATCCTGTGTCTCCAAAAAAAAACACAAGTGTGAGCATAGACCATGCCTCCAAGTCCCCACTTTGGGAGGTCTTAATAACCATGGTAAAATGATTTGATGAGTGTTTCAGAAGAGCAAGTGACAGATATGGAAATGTCTCATAAACTGTAAAGTACAGTGCACTTGGGAAAAGCATTGGCTTTTGTGATAGAACAAGGCCTCCCTTGCCACAGTCCTAAGTCTGGAGGTCTCTTTAATCTTGGTCCTGCACCCCATTCAGTTCTGTGGCCCTCATGGAGCTGTGCAGTGGGGCAAGGCAGGAGGTAGGCAGCCACACCCAAGCTTTATGAGAGGATTCTCAGAGCTGTGTATTCTCCAAATGTAGTTTGATATTTTAAAACACTGACTTGTCAGGAGTTAGTGAAACTGGTTTTAGTCAGTGAGAAAAAGAGAAATCTTGCTAGTGTGTGACAGAAGGCGAAATGCCACCCAGCCTTTCTAGCCCAGCCACCTTGTGCCATAGATATCTGTGATCCTTGTCTGTCCCCCTGACTGGCCTGTGAACTCCTGCAGGGCTGCAGTTGTGCCTTATTCAGCTATGTCCCAGAGCGGGCACGGGACCCACCCACGGAGGCCAAGCGAAGGTGTGGATAGAACTGTGGCTTGCTTCCAGCTGCAGGGTCCAGAGAACAGTTCCTAAGGGGTGAGCCTGTGTGGTCATAAATACTCAGTTGAGTCCCTGCTGTTGCCTGGCACTGAAGGCCCACACTGTTCTTGTTCCTACTTGAGAGATGAAGAAAAGACCCAGAGAGGTTGAACAACTGTCCCACCGTGACACAGTCAGGATTTGAAAGGAATTTTAATGGCAGGGCACATGTTTCCCAGTTCCATGGTGTGGGGACAGGGTAGAATTTGAACAGGCAAGGGTTAGAGAAGGGAGCATCTCAGGAGGGTGCAGCATGGGCAGAGACCAATGACGGGTGGGGTGGGGTGGGCTGGGGGCTCGTGGCTGGGTACAAGTAGGGTGGGGAGAGCAGGAGGGGCCATACTGGAAATAGGCATATAGCTCTCTTGACCAGGGATCCACATGGAGGTGGAAGAGGAAGTTTCCAAATAACATGGGGTGATCCAGCCGTTGGTATGTCTTATAGCCTGGCAGACAGAGCCCTGTGAACTGGCTTTCTGCTGTTCACCTGGCCCATAATACCACATTTGAAGCCTCTGTTAGGGTCTTCAGAAGAAGGCAGGATCCTGCTCCAGGAGAAGAGCTGCTTAGTAGGGATGGTGCACAGTCCTGGTTGCCCCCAGCCCCTTACTTTTGCTGAATCTGTTCTGGCATCTGTGCAGAGAGGTCTCACCATAGTCACTTCTAGGGTGCTTGGAGTACAGTCTTATGAGCCAGGAGCTTGGACAAAGCCCCGAGTTTGAATCTTGGCTCTGTAGCTTACTCCTTGGTGACTTTCCCTATGTTGCCCAGTTTCCCAGTGCCTTGGCTTTCTTCCCTCTGTACAATGGGGAAATATCAGGATCCGATCTCGAGGGTGGGACTATTAAAAGAACAGAGCATAGTCCCCGGTAGCTACTGTCTGTATTTGTTGTATTCTGCTGGCCCCAGCATTGCTCTTGAGCTCCTGACTGTCTCTGTGGTTCTGTGGAAGGAGGCGGCAGGTTCTGGGGTTCAAAGGTACCCTGGCCACCCACAGAGCTGTGGGATGGGGATGCCTGGGTTTGCCCCATCCACCAGAGCTCACTTGCTCTGCAGACGTTGAGATCATCACCTGCTGTGGCTACCCAGCCTTGGCCAAGCTCTTGCAACATTCCCAAGGGCTCAGGGGGTTCCTGTGCTTGAGTCCTGTGTGGGCAGAGCTCCGGGCAGGTGGCACGTTTTGGCAGGTCTGGTGGTGTCATTGGTGAAGAGTTTCCTGTGGCTGCGTTTGTTAGGATTGAGGAGACAGAGTTTTTACAGCCTCCTTTTGTTCCTCCCAGATGCTAATAAATTGTTACAGACATTAGACGTTGGTCAGATGTTGCTTACTGAAAGGGAAGAGGGATGTTTTGGGAATTTTGTTTCTGTATTAGTTGTGGGTCATTGACTTGTTCTGGGAGGAGGCATTGTTCTTTGCGATACGGTGGGTGAGGGCAAGTGTGGCTGGTATCTCTGGGGTCCTCACCTTCCTGGAACAGTTTCTGGGATAGGAGCTCTGCCCATCTGTGTCTGTCACATGCAGGGAGGGGATCTTAGCCCCTGCAAGCCCAGGTTCCATGCCCCTTGACTCACTGTATGACCTTGAGCAAGTCACTTGCCCTGGATTTGTGAAATCATGTGGGATTATAGTGAAGCGTTTACACATGCCTGTTGGTATTAGAGACCAGTGATTCTCGATCTTGAATGCCTTGTACCAAGCACCTGGGTAGCTTTTAGAACACAGTGATTCCAGGCCCTACCGGGAACACTTAAATGAAAATTTCTGGGACTGAAGCTCAACACTGGTATATTGTGAAAGCATCCCGGTGACAAGCCCTGCTCCTTGGGCTTTTACTTTATAATGGCAGTTGAATCATCATAATGGAGACCCAGAAAAACCCAGAAAATTTATTCTTTGGTTTTTTATGGAAGAGATTTGCTGACCTTTCCTTGCACAAGCCCCTTCCTTGAGGACATACACTGAATTTTGTCTTACTGTCCCCAGAACTTGGTCCACAGTGGACATTGCTGAACTCTAAGACAGAGGTTTGTGTTTTTGTCTCTACCACAGCACCTAGTCTTTTCCTAATGCAGTGGACAGAGAGGCCTTGTGTTAGCATTAAGCTGAGACCTTCTCATATCGGCATCCTGGGTCTCTCCCTGAAGCCACCAGCTATGGAGATAACTGTGTTTATTCCCCACCCCTTTCATCTCATCTCAATCTTAATGGTGATGCTGCCTTGCAGGAAAGCTTGAGGGCTTTTTGAGAAATTTAAGAAGAACCAACCCCTTCAACGTTAGCTTCTCTGCCTTCAGTCCCCTGCTTTGAGGAACTGGAAATCTCAGGAAAAACATGCAGTTTGCAGTGGCAGGGACTCTGTTTCTGCTTGGAGGCTCCCTGTGGCAGGGAGCTCACTACTTCCCAAATTATCCTGTTCTGTGTTGAACAGCTCAGTCAGATCCAACATTCTTTCTGAAGTTGACTTATGTGTTCCATAACCTTTGCTGACTGGTACTCACCTTGTCCTCTCTGACTCTGCAGAACATACCTGTGTCCTCCTGCAGGGATCAAACACTCATGCTGTACCATACTCCCACCTATGCCTTCTTGAACCTTCTCTAGATCACATCCTTTGTCCTTTCAGTGATGCCCATGACACATGCAGTCTGGGCTATTTATTGTCCCAGTGATTTCTCTTAGTAAAACAGCAGGGCCCACAAGGAATGGGGTTCCCCAGTGGCTTTGTGAGTTCTGCAGAGTGGAGGGAGATATCACCTCCCTGGTGATAGACATCTTCAAGTCAGTGCAGCCTGTGGAGAAGCTATTAGACCACATGATTATAGATCATTTTAATAATGTCTTGGGTAGCTAAGGCTCTGGGTCTTACATACAGTAGCAAGCTCCTGCCCATCTGCAGTTGGCTTTATGGAGGACCTAAGAGGACTTTCCAAGGGTTCTGGGCCTTCCTGCCTCACGCCTTAGGGGACAGGCCCACAAAGCCCTTACCCTGGGGAAATATGGTTGAGAGGAAACTACCAGGGCTTTGGGTTTACAACATCACTGGGACAGGAATGAGGTTAATATTTTAATGGTGAAGGGTGAGCCCCATTATTATTACCTGAGCTCATTCATCAATGTCAGAACTCGTTTTACCTGTTAAGTGCCCTCCATTGGGGAGTTCATGGATGGGAATCCAGTGTTCTTTTGGAAACCCAAGCCACCTCTCCCTGTCTTAAATCCAGGTGGTTATGAGGAGGGCAGCAAGATTTCACAGCAGATTCTTATGGGGGGTATGGATAGTTTCAAGAGCCCTAAATAGAGCCATTCCTGCCTTATTCAGCAAACCTAGAACAGTCACTAGCAAAGAACTAAGGCTGCAACAACTCTAGTTATGAACCCAGGATGGAACCATCTCTATAGTTGCCCACTAGTTGGAGGATGGTATGACAGAAATGTGGGGAGAGGTGTTTGTCACCAGAACACTCATGTGGGACCTGTGTGAGCCCTTCTGAAACTGCTGGTCAGGTGGGGTATTGTTTGAAATTTCCCCAGGGAGTGAGTTCTGAGATTTGCAGGTGGCCCAAGGCATCTGGTCACCACCGAGAAAGGGGTATGATGTCCCATAGGGGTGATATGGGCTTGCTTTTCTCTTAGGAGAGCACTGCTCTAAGTCATTCATTAACCCCTCTGGGGCACCACACTGTCTCTGAGACATGTGACCTATAGCAATTTCAGTTACCTGGCTCCAGGCACTACCTCCCCCATCCTCCAGCTTCACTGCCTCTCTAGATACTTAGTTTTCCAAATCCCACTGGACTGACCCTAACCAGATGAAAAATGAACCAGGTCAATTAACTTTTCTTTTCTTTTTTGCCAGTTCTAATGAGAAAAATAAGTTTCTTTACAACTATCTTTGAAAATAACAAAAGCTGGCATGTTTTGAGTGCAGCACTTAGGAAGGATCCCATCATTTTCCGGAGGCAG
This sequence comes from Dinomys branickii, assembly GCA_004027595.1. Taxonomy (NCBI): domain Eukaryota; kingdom Metazoa; phylum Chordata; class Mammalia; order Rodentia; family Dinomyidae; genus Dinomys; species Dinomys branickii. Next base: position 24,709 of record PVLD010014503.1, on the reverse strand, counting down.
GGCTTGGGCTTGGGTTCACTGCTGACTCTTTCCCTCTTGGGCTGAGCAGACTCATCTGGCTGCAAACGTTTCAGGACAGGTGCTGGAGTCCCAAGGCCTGTTCATGGGGTACTATGAGTAACTTCCAAACAACACTGATGTTCATTCCCTCTAATTTCAGCACAAACACTATGCCACAAGATACTGTTCTTAGTATATGGGGTGTGGGGTGGTGGGATGTCCAGGCAGGAAGGATGAGGCTGGTAGAGCGGGGTAAGAGCTGGAAGCCAGCAGCCAGATAGCAAAGCCTGCAGGTGGAAGGCCTGCTTCCTTGGGTGTGGTCCCAGCAGGTGGCAGGTGTGTGAAGTCACAGGGTGGCTGAGGAAGAGGTACTTCCAGTGCCTGCTGACTGTGGGAGTGTCAGTGGAGGCCCTTGCCCAGTGTTGGCACATCTGAGCCAATTTGGCAGAGCTTCCTCTTCTTCCTGTAAAACCTCCCTTCAGAGATTTCTTCCTGCTGTAGGAAGGAGCTGAGCGTTAGTAGCTACTACAGTAGGCCTGTGGTTGGCACTGTAGGGTGATGCTGCTTGATTTAAACTGCCTCATGTGCTCTGGGGAAGTTACTAATGTCTCTGAACTCTGGTTCTCTCATGTGAAAATGAGGAGATGAGGAAGGTGAAATGAGATGGTGCATGTAGAAGTTCACAGCCGAGACCCTGGACTGGTCCTTGCCAGTTCACATGCTAGAGAAGGCACAGGCTCTTGGAGGGTCTGGGCTGAGGGCCTCAGTCTTGGCGCTAGAGAATCTGAGACTGTGAGACCCAGCTCCAGGAGTCGTGTCTGGCCTTAGGTCTTAGCAGAGAGGAAAGGAGGTGGTGTGCAGGGATGTCTTGTGACAGCTGCCTTATCAGTGAGGCCCCCAGTTGATTTATTCAGCAATAGTGGATCAAAGTTTGCTCTTTTGAAATTGGTAAGTCTGGAGTTCAGGTCAAGATAACTTTGCCTCCCTTTAAGAATGGAATGTTTCCGGTGGCTGATGATTTATGACCCTCCATTCGGAAGGGGATTTTACAATGTGCATTAACAAGTAAGGGCCATTCCTGGCCTGATTCATGAAGCATCCTGGTGCTTCCTAGAGACAGCTCCAGTGGTGCTCTAGAAATTGCCCTTGGAGGGGGAGGCGGAGGACAAGCCAGTGCCCTTAGGAGGTAGTATCATATACACCAGCCTACTGAAACCCATAGGAGGGCTTGGTTTTTAAAATAATTCTTAAAGGACTGAAATGCCCATTTAGTCTAATGCCTCTCCAAAAGGTAAAATCAAAAGGACAGATAAAACGTTGGAGGTTTGGGGTTTTTTTTGTACCAGCAGTTGAGCTCAGGACTTTGTGCTTGCCAGGCAGGCCCTGCACCACTGAGCTATATCCCCAGCTCGAAAGTTGGAGTTTTTATGGCACCAAATTTGTTCACTTTGCAGGACTGTCCTTTATTGTCAACTTCCTTTTTACTATTGTTACCGCTCTTTCCTTTGTTAAATGTGCGTGAGGACAAATAGTAGTTGGGTTTTAGTGTCACTGACTCTGTCTCTCATCTCACCCTTCCTGTTTTGTAAGTATAAGCATCCATGAAAACCATGCCCCTCCCATTTTACAGATGGGGAAACTGAGGTGCTGACAAAGTGTGATTTAGCTAATGGTGTCTAGCTGGAGAGAGGAAAGAATTAAATTTGAGCCTCAAGCTCCCCATGGAAATTCTGGATGTGGGGGGCAATCAGAAACAGTGACATCATTAACTTGGGCCTAGCCCCTGCAAAATAATATAAGAGCCCTCATTCATAAATTAAGGCCAGGACTGAGGATGTAGCTTAGTGGTAGAGTGCTTGCCTAGGGCCCTGAGTTCAGTCCCTGATACCACCCCCCCCAAAAAAAATTAAGGCTGATGGTGTAGCTCAGTGGTAGAACATATGCTTAACATTCTCCAAGCCTTGGGTTCAGTCCCCAGCAACACACACACACACACACACACACACACACACACACACACGCTTCAAAATGGTGACAGCAAGGCATTAAAGCAAGTGCAGGACTCCCTGTAACTGCACAGGTCACAGGTCACATGCTTGTGCAGCAGGCTCTAGGGACTGTAAATGTCAGAGCTCCTGATGTACTAGTATTTAAAATAAGAGCCAAAATAGTTAATCCAAGAAATGCAGAGGTAGGGTTGGGTCTTTTATGCCCTCAGGCCTCTCTCTTAGAGCATTTCATGTGATTTCCGCAGCCCTCTTTGAGGCAGCTGGAAGTTGGAGAAGGAAACAAATGGGGTGCTGTAGAGGTGGTATCTAGGACAGCCCTGGAGGGAGGGGGTGGTCCTGGCCATGTTTACCTGACTGGGTCCGTTGGCCACAGTCCTTGGCCTGCACCCTTGCTGGAGTTGTGTGGGCATCCATTCTCCCTTTTCCTGTGAACAGTGGTAGAACCTCACACATCCGCGCAGATGCAGCAAGGGGTCCAGGGCCTTGAAGGGATGCTGCTGGCACAGAGAGGATTGCCTAGGTCTGGAAAGCTCAGTGCTTCATGCCACTGGCCCTGGAGGCTTTGACTAGAGAGGAGCAGTGGGCAAGTGTGCTTCCACCTGACTTGGAAGGAGAAGGTGCATCAGTGTGTGCTGGATTTTCTGCATTTCTTTCCTGCTCTTTTCTGTGATATAAACACATTTTCTGAGGTAGTATATTTTAGAAAAGTTGAATTCTTGTAAGTAGTGTTTTAAAACCTGCTTTTGTCCCTTGCTGAGATGCCAAAAAGAGTTTGGCTGTAACCACAAACAGATGCCTAACTTCTGCTATGGCTGCATAGTGGTCTCCTCAGGTAACCAGCCATCTTGCACTGACATTGCCAGCAGGTCAGAGGGGCCATAGGCCTTGTGGTTGGAGTTTCCCCTTCTGCACTTCTGGCTGTGGTCTGAGCCACATTTGTTTGTACCATGGAGGGGGGAATGCATCTGTAGGCAATGTTAAGAAAGAAGTCATGGAAGGTAGCTTACATCTGTGGGGCTGTGAGCACACCTGGGTTCCAGCCACCCTGGCTGTGTGAGGTAGTGAAGTAGGGACACCTGGTGTTCAGATACACCGCTAACCAAGCATGAGGGGGGTGGCAGGTCCACCCACAGCTCACCATGGAGCAGCCTGTGCCCCCTGGGCTTGGCAGGTACTTACATGGGCACAGACCCTCAGCCTTTGGTGCAGCAACACTAGGCCTGCCTGGAAGCTGCCAGGCTGGTGTTGCCAGCCACCGAAGGGACTGGAGAGGCCTACTAGATCCTTCATTTGGTTTTATCCAAGTGTTTCCTTCAGGGTGTCTGCTTGATCTCAGGCACGGTAGCCCTTGGCCCAGGAGAAGTGACACACAGGCTCTGAGAGGGGAGCCTGCCTCTCAAGGGAGGTCTGGGGAGGGTGGCATCTGCACATACCTGCCTCCTGATCCTGTGCAGTCTCTGACACATCAGTAAAACCATTATCTGTTCAGAGTCCCAGAGGGAAACAGGGGAAGATTGTTCTCCCTGTTTCTCAGTGGGAAAATGGAAACTCAGAACAGGGATGGGCTCAGGGTAGGGACCAAGCTGCTTCAGCTGGGGTGAACCTACCAGATGGGCCCTTGCTGTCCTCGGTCCCTCTCCAAGAGGCTCTGGCTGGCTCAGACAGCATATACTGTTGGAGCCCCAGGTTCCTCCTACCTCGCCAATCTGGCCATCTCCACCTGGCTCACATCCTGATCTCTGTGCCTGAGGGCCTTTTCCAGAACCTGGGAACAGGACAGCCTGCCATTGTGCCCACACATGTGTGACTGGTCTCTACCTGCAGCTCTAGAAGTATCTGGCTCCCATATCCCTCATTTTCAGAAGGCCATGGGCTGTGTTTAGTTTCTCATCAAATTAAGTTCTAGTCACCCACCTTGGTAGCAGGCTTAGCAGTCCAGCGTCCCTGCTTGCCTTCCCTTCTCAGGCCCATGTCCTCAGCTTTTTGTAAATATTTCTTCCAAGTAAACCGCTTAACCTGGAGTCCTTGCCTCAGGGTCTGCCTCAGGGACTCAAGACTAAGGTCTGTGGCCGGTAGGGAAGGTGTTTTCCGATACTCTGGTGCCATTGCCCACGTAAGCAGACAAAACTGGGTATTGTGTTGTTCTTTGGCTCCTCCACACCCCAGAAGGAAGATGTTTTCTCAGGAAGATGGGAAGGCTTAGGCTGAGAGAGGGTAGGACACATGCCCAAGAGCCATGGCTGGGGAGAAACCTGGACACATTAAAGCTCAGGACCCAGAATCCAATACCACCCTGGAGCCCCCTGCCCTGCCCTGTCTCCTAGCACATCCTACTGGATCCTGCTGCTTACCATGTGCTGTGTTGTGGTAAAAAGGGAGCAACCTCAGACCCGCCCTTCTGGGGTCATCACAGATTGCTGTGAATTGGGGTGGGTCTGAAGGTCTCTCCCTGTGTACTTTTCTGCCTGGCACATGTGGCTGAATGGTGCCTGACCTTAAACATGCCAGCCTTTCCTAGGGAGGGAAACCGATTGGTGCTGTGCCTTCCCTAGGAGACGGAAGCTCTCAGAGGGGATTATCCTTGGTTGTTGCCTGGCATGTGTAAGCACACAGTGAGCAGGATAGCATGGCAATCTCTGCCATTGCAGACATCTGCAGCATTGCAGACCTCTACCCATCATACCTTTCCTGTCCATTAAAAAGTGCCATGTGCTCCTAAGAAACAGTGTCAATGGAAATGAACAATTTCTCAACCTGTTATTGCATATGAGAGTTTGTCAAGACCTAACCACTGGAGGATAGAAGAAGACATTATAAAGTAAAACAGTATTTATTGAGCATCTAGTATTAAGCTGAATATAATTGGAACCCTCAAGTCCAGTGGTAGTAGTTGTGGCCAGTGCTACATGTCTTCAATAAAACGAAAGTGACTATTGGGGGAGGGTGGCTGTTTAGAGCTGTTTCTGCCTAATGATGCCCTGGCCTGCTTTGCAGCTTCAAGTAGGAGATGGGCATGAATCATTCTAATGGGTTCCATTCAGAGAGAAATGACCCTTCACTTAATACATGCTGCGCTGCCTCTACCATGCTTATTGAAATGCACTGTGTGCTTGTGGGCTGCGTCAGGCCCAACAGACTCTTCCCCTGTTGTCACAGCTCCAACACAGAAATCCTTGCGGGGGTTGGAGAGACTTGCTCCATGCAGTGACTCTGCTTACTCCTGGTCCTGGAGGGTCATGGATGCCTGATCTCTCTAAAGGCTCTGTCTGGCATAGGAGAGGCCTTGGCTCCTAGGCTGTGCTGTTTGGCTGTGCATACTTTTCCTGTGAGCACACTGGGAGTCATTCTTACTGTGTGGGACCTTCTCTTCTGTGGGAAAGCCCACGGGCATTCCTGATCTTTCCTTTGGAAGGGAACTGTGGGTTGTGCCTAGTATGGATGGGAAAATGCCTTGAATCAGGCAGTCTGAGCCCTGTTTTGGAAGAAAGCAAGCTATAAATACGTAGGTGACTTCTGTCTCTTACTGGGGATTTGTTGGGAGCCCAGTTGTGTCCCTGTCTACTCAGAAGCCTCTGTTGGCCCATTGTTGATGGGCTATCCAGGTAACATTAGTGCAAGACCTATTAGTCAGTCCTCAGCCTGCTGTAGAACTATCTAACACCTGTGTCCTTTGTCCTGACCATTGTAGGCTTTTCACTCACAGTCCTCCAGGGTGGTGGACACCTTGCTCTTGTTTTTCTGGACCAAGGCTTGTCAGATTTTCTAGGCAGCAGCCCCACACCCCTGGAGGAGCATTTGTTCTCCTGCCTGGAAGCCTGGGAGAAAGGACTGTTCAGGGAGGCTGCACAGAATGATGAGGGTGGCAGAAAGGAACAAGGGAAATGCCTGGGGCCCCCATCTATGTGAGCTCTTTACAGCAACGGGTGGTGCTTCTTGCCAGAATATCTGGTGGGGGGCGCTCTAGATTTCCATGAAAGTTTTAAGGATAATTTTAAGAAAAAATGAGATAGCTATAGAAACAGTATAGACCTGAGACTTAGGAAACCTGGGTTTGGTTTCCTGTTTCTGGCATTAATTTAGCCAAGTTTACGGACCCCCTCCCCTCCAGTAGATTCAGGGTTTCCAAACTCTGGGCAGTGGCCCTTTTTTACTCAGTGGTGCATGCTAGGGTTCTGTGTGAGGGTTCCTTTAAACAAATCCTGTGCAAACAAGTTCGAGACCCAGCAGACTAGACCACCTCCCAGGGGGCCTTTCAGTAGTGATTACAGACTGCTGGGTGTTTCTGTCCTCGGGAGAGAGGCCCTGAATTCTCTGCCTTGCATTTAAGAAATTCTAGGATTGAGCTATTTCTGAATTCAAAATAGAACCTCCCACTGCTTGAGAGATGCCGACAAGCCCATCCCTGCCACTTGACAGCAAGCTTCTGTGGTAGAAAGGGCTGGGCCGGCCTCCTGCAGTTCTACAGCCTGCATCAGGGGAGGCTAAAGTAAAGACAGTGGGCTGGGGGGTGGTGAACAGGGCCAGGGAGCTGACAGAAGCTGTGAATTGGAATGTACTTTTCCCTGACAAGCTGGGGCCTGTGGGTGTCTGGGCTCAGGGCTGTAGCCATGGGAGGGGCAGGACTGGAAAGAGCAGTGGTGACTGCTTTAAGCTTCTCTCACCTCCTGATGTGGGGCAGGTACTTGGCAGGTCTGTAAGGAGCATTCACAACAGAACACTGAAGGGAAAGCCAGGCAAAGTTATCGCTGTCAGCTTGGAGGCAGAGCTCAGTTCAACGTAGGAAAGACTGCTTTACTAGTAATAAGAGTCTGGGGTAACAGCACCCAAGTTCTGAGCTCCTTCATGCTGGGGGAGTGTGGTCAGAACACTTGGCAGGAATTTGCCTGCTGGGGAAAAATGTGCTCAAATCTTGAAAATGACTGCAGGGCTGAATCAGACCTTAGGTGGAAGAAAGGAAAGGGACCCTAGCCCAAGTGGAGTGTTCTCCATCCTCTGATTGCTAGGAGCTGTAGCTGAGTGTGTAAATGCAGCTAATTAATCTTCCCCAAATTAATTTCCTTACCATGTCAGAAATGATTTATAGGCATGCCTGTAAGGGGAGTTGGTCATATGCTGGCCATAGCTCAGGAGACTAAAGCAAGCAAGGCACTTGCTTGCATGTCCCTGTGGTCTGTCACCCCAGGTCTGTGGACCCTGAGCTTTGGACACAGGCTGTAGGACCACACTACTGTCTGCCAGGGGATAGACAAGGGTGTCTTTGAAGGTCCTGGGATGTTCACTGCCTGTTGCCAGGTGCCTCCCCAACTAAGAGGTACATGAAACTATAAAGGGGGAGAAAGATCATTTACAAGCATCCTCCTTTGGGGATAAGAACTAAGACAGCTGTTGTCATGCTTGATTATAGCTATTTCCTCTGTAACCACTGGGGTCCTGGTAGGGTTTTTTTTCTCACATCTTTGTCTTATGTTTCCCATTAGATTTCTAGCTTTTCATGGCCAGAGACCCTGTCTTAATTAAGGTACTTATGCACAGCTTTTAGTAGGTCCTGGGCACCCAGTGAGGTGCCCCTGCTTTGTACTCAGGACACAGCCTGTTCGTCATACACTACTGGCACGTCCCTAATGCATCTCATTATTTGCTTCTCACAACATTCATATAAATGTGAGAAGCAGGCCACTTCAGCTCCCATCACAGGTGAACTGCAAAGGCCCCAAGACAAAGCAGGCTGCCCGGCATTCTCCAGAGTGAGTATAGTAACAGAGCCAGTTCCAGAACGCCACTTGTTAGGACCATCCCCTGCCCAGCAGTATCCTTGTGCAAGGCCACCCCTGTTCTGTAGTCCACATAGTCCTCGTACAACTGCTGTAGCCCTGCCTGGCTACAATGAGGATTCTGAAGACAGCCACCCACCTAGACAGTCCTTCAGGCTGGACTTCTGTTGCATGTCCAGTTCTGTTGCATGTCCAGTTCGAGTCTGGGCTCCACGCTTGAGTAGCACTGAGAAAACTTGAGCACACAGGTGAGTGGTATCTAGTTAGCTGACCTTCCACTCAAAGCAGGATTCCTAGAACCTCTGCTTGGACCGCTCAAGTAGTGGGAGCTCTGATTCCCAGGTACTTTGTCCCTTTATTGGCTGTCAGAGGACCTTCTTGTGTTGCCAAACTTGCCTCTGTACAGCTCTGGGTATGCAGAGTTTCTGTTCACTACCTCTTCCCCGAGCAGCCGCCTGGCTATTGGAGGCCCTCTTCAGACCCTGGGTCTCTGTTTGTTTAATGCTATCTCTCTGTTGGCATGGCAATGGAGCCTTCATCCTATAGGCCTCAGTTCTGCCAGGGTCTGTGTCACCGTGGGTTCCAAAGGAGGACCAGGGTTCTATGTCTGCCCAGCCCTCAAATGGGGATAGTCATGGAGTCTTCTGGCTGCAGCTGCCACGTTATTTTGTCATCTTCAAGGACCTTCCTGAGCCCCTAGAATAAGGAAGAGGACACCAGCCCCTGGATTTCAAGCTGACAGGCTGATAAAGAGCTCCAGGCCGTGTTTCTCAAGTGTTCTCCACCGTCCCCAGGTGAATGGCAGTCCTGTCACATACCACTTGGTATTCCTAGCCAAGCGAGCAGTGTGTGATGAATTACAGTGAAGTTAGCACCTCTTGGCTGTGCACCCACCTGCTGCCTCACTAAGACAAAGGGAGTTAAGATGTTCAAGTGACTGTAATGTGAGGGAGCTTGGTCTTAAGTGAACCTAGGGTTTATGACCTGCCTGTACCATCTGTAACACTTTGTAGATGTGGACATACATGATAGGGGGACCACTACTTCCCCCATTATCAGATTTCCAGAGACCCATGATCTCAAAACTGTTAGGGAAACTAATGTGCGGTCTTAGTGATGAGTCAATGAGAAAATGATCTGACTGGGACCACTGCAGATGTTCTCAGATGTGTTTGTGTCCAGTTTTCTTTGAAGCACAAAGAAGTCAGGGGCTTGGCAAGAATGTGGGGCCTCACAGGGTGCCACCTCTTCAATTCCCAGTAAGAGGGAAGCAGTATGGACACCCCTGCCCAGGGAGCCTATGGCTAAGCCAGGGTAGCGAGTTCTCACAGGCAGCATTGTACCATGCATGAGGTGACTGTGTGGCTCATGGTAGGTAGTGGTAGGGATGGCATGGGTCACTCACTCCTGGAAGGTGGCAGCTGATCTTTCTGGCCTTTCCTCATTAACAGGTTTAAGGTCCCCTTGTTAGCAGGGACCTTCTCTGCTGTTCTGCAATGGCTTCTCGATACTACCACTTGCTCCCAGGCGCAGGGAGACCTTCCTGGAGGGGTCTCCTGAGAGCCAAGTGGATGTAGTCCAAAATGTCTAGAGCCTTATGGTTCTCAGCACTAGGGTCCTCATTGGCCTTTTGTTCCTCTCTGCCTGCAGAGGTCACGTTGCTTAATCCGAGCCAGCTTCAGAATTGCATAGGAGGGCATCCTTCCCTCCATACTGGGAGATCCTGGCGAAGATGAAGGTGTGTTGGGTCAGCTCTGACCCCTGTTGACCCCCGGGGGAGAGGGCTGGAAAGCTGCAGTAAATGAGACTTCTTGCTTGACTTTTAACTTCTTATTTGACTTTAATGAGCAGGTCTGAGAAGTAGCTGGGAAAAGTGAAATTCCAGAGTAATGTCTGGATACTTGCCTTCAGACTGGTGGAGGAAGGGTCAGCGCTAACCTTCTGTTTTTCAAACAGAATAGATGATAAGAATCACCTGGGTTTCTACTTAAATACACAGATTATGGGGGCCAGGAGTCTGTTGCCTTAACAAGTATTCCAGGACATTTCTATCTTCAGGCAAGTTTAGAGAATAGTCTATCTGCTGTACTAAAAATAGCCTATGGAGGAGGAGTGCTTTTCAACATGTTTAGTTTTGCATTTAATACATGAACAGATTCTCCTTTTTTGTACATTTTTTTTGACATTGCAGTACTGATAAGCCTCCTCTGAATCTCCCAGAATGCCAGTTCTTCTCCCAGAGGGAAGGGTTAGTTTGAGGTGTGCTTCTCCCCAGACCTTTTCTTCAAATTAATAGAGATACAGGCTTTTGTGTTACTTTTTATAAGTAGGTGTCATGTTGATTTATCATCCCATAATTACTTTCTTTCTATTCAAAGCAGCATCCTGGAGCACTATTCCAGCTCATGTAGTTAGCACATTTTTTAACTTGTTGCATAATACTCCATAGAATGGAACTCAGTGTTTCATTTAGCAGTTCCCCTATTGATGGCTATAGTGATGGTGTTGCAATTTCCCATTATTACTTGATTCAGTGAGCATCTTTGTGCATATTTGGGAATAAATACTGAAGAGTGAAGTTGCTGGATCCAAATAGGTGCATTTAGGAGTTTTAATGGTTTCTGCTAAAAGTTACCCTTCAGAGTGGCTCTACCCAAGTACATGGCTACTGAGAGTCTTGGAGAGGCCCCAGTTCTCCATGCAGGTGGCAGCTACTGTATCTCATAAAAGCAACTAAAACTCTTACCAGGCTAAATGGAAATATGGCCAAATGGCAACACCCACCTTCCTTTAGCACTTCCCTTTGGGGGTGAACAGGAAGACTACTTCCTATCACATAGCTAATCCCTCAGATCAAAACAACCAGGGCACAGACTGCTGGAAGGGACCAGGTCGCACCCAACAGTCATGTACAAGTCAGGAAGAAGGCACAGAGAGCCAACTGTCAGTCTGCAGCCAGCCCAGAGAGCTATGGTAGAGAGGCAGTGGGTGTGGTAGAGTCTAGATCCCCAGTGTGGGAGTCAGTAGGCTAGTCCTGAGGCTGTACTGCTGGCTGGTGGGCCAACAGTGACAAGGCCCTGTCCCTCTGGGTACAGGGGGCTATATTTAAAATAAGCAGAGAGGGCTGGGGATATAGCTCAGAGGAATAAGCACCTGCCTGGCAAGCACAAGGTCCTGAGTTCGAGCCCCAGTACCGCAAAAAGGAAAATAAATAAATAAAATTGATTTTAAAATAAGCAGAGGCTAGAGTTGATCTGTCCATGATTGACAGCCTCACTGCTTCATGAGCCTATGAAAGCCCTTTGGGAACTTCGGGCTGACCTAGGGTTTATAGCTTTGTGTGAACGCAAGAAAAGGTGCTCCCCTGGAGTTTAGAGTCCATCACAGGAAGATGATACAGTAAATCAAGAGGTAGCCCTCTTATCCCCTGTCCTGTTGCTGCGGCTGCTGCGGCTTTGCTCCTCAGGAAGGTGGGACCAGTGGCCTGCGTTCCCACCTCCGCCCTGCTTCTGCCCACTATGGCTGCAAGTAGCTACACTCTAGAAATCCAGTCAACTACTAGGTCTTTGCAATCTGGGTCAAAGTCCCAGGAAAGTTTCTTGTGCACCCAAGTGACCTGGCTTGCAGAGAAGGCCTGGCTGGCTACCTGTTGGTTGAATTGTGGAGTGAGATTTACAGGAGTTGGCCAGTAATTGAGGCAAAATAAAAGCAATCCCAACAGGAATCCAGGCCCACATCTGGGGAAACTCAGAGGCAGCCTTCAAGCAAACCTCCTGACTGGCCGGGCACGTTGGTTTATGGTGAGCCCAGGCAGCCTGGGCCACACTGCCCAGTCCTTGTGGCTGGGTGGGGCTAGTGACATTGTACATGGCACCCTGGCTGCCTGCCTGCTCAACTCTACTAACACCTGGCTAAAGTTTTACTCCCTAATAGGACATGATTTTTGCGTAAGGTCGGACATTTGAGTATAGTGTTTGCCAAGTTTCAGGTTGCTCAAGCCTCCAAGTCCCTTTCCTCCACCAACCTTACTTTGAAGTTGAAAAGCAAATTGATTAAATATACATTTTAGGAACCTTCCAATTTGCTCCTTAAACGAACAGAATTCTAAACTTTTTTTTTAAACGGAAGGATTTTCAACTGTCAGCAGGTATAACTGGAACCATATGTCGGCAGAGACCAGGGACTTTTCCTGGTTTTTGGATTTGTAAATTCTTATTGAAATGGAAGTAAGCAGTGGAGGCTGCTGGAGGTCCACTGATGTCTGAGCTCAGGCTTTATTTTAATTAGAAAATATAGATAGCACCTGCTAAATCACAGGCCTCCCGAAGCTCCTGCCCCAGGACAAACAAAGATTTGGTTTCTAGTGTGCAAGCCTCCATGTTTGCAAATTACAGAACACTTCTACAAGGAGCTGGAATGCCGATTTCTAGGTTACTATGGTGACTGCAACCCCGCCCCCCCTTGTTCCCCAGCAAATCACCCAATATCATTTTGTTTTCTTGGGAAATACTTCTCTTGCTTCTTGCAGACTAGATGGAGGATGTTCATATTGGAAACCATGAGGAAGTCTGGGTCAAGAGACTTAAGATCAGATGTCATCTACATCCACAGCTGTATCATTTTCTCCATTTGGATGTCTGGTCCCTGGATTTTAAAACTCGGCCCCTGATCTGAACCATTCTGTTTGATGGTGCTTCACATGTATAATTTTCTTCCTAATGTGTTCTGCAAATGGTAGAGTAGAAAAATCAAATGAAAGACAGCACCAGGCCAGGCTCTCTCCCACTCCCTTCTTTCCTGGTTTTAGTTATTTGAGCTCCTTGAATCTTTAGCAAGGCTGCGATTATAACGTCAGCCTCTGGAAGCACCCACTGGGACCCGGAGCCTGACCCACGGCCTGTGGGAGGAGGAAGTGGCCACTGGTGACCCCATGCTGGGCGCTGCAGGCTTGCGTCATCCCTAGTGAGCATTTTTCTGTTTGAGGTGCAGGGGCCATTAGGTGCCACGCTTCCTGTTGGCCCAGCTACGTAACAGGGACAGAGCTACTGTCCCTCAGCGGGCATCACGTTCCAGCCAGCTGGCGGTCATTTGTGCCCCCTGCCAGGGCTGCTGCTATAAGCGACCATTCTCCAGGCAGACAAAGGGAGATTTTCCCTTCCCCAGGGCTTACAGGCCCGGCGAATGCCTTACATTCCAGGAGCTGGGAGAGAGGGAGGCTCCTGTGGTTTCTAATTAAGCCCATGATTTAAATAACAATTCATACAACCCCCCAGAGTGGAGGGAAATGCTCACTCACCCGCTTCCCAGGAGAGGAGCTGGGTGGCCATGGTGGAAAGGTAGAGGCTAAGTGCTTCCTCTTTATTAGATGCCTGATCAAAGGGGGCGAACGGGCAGTCATTCTGAGAGCCTGTGGTGAAGCTGGTGCGTGGCAAGGGCAGAGTCCGGTGTGTTCCTGTCCTTTGCTTTTGATGAATGTGCCTTCCTCAGGGCTGGGGAGTCAAAAACATGAGGGAAGTGTCCGTGTGCCCTCAGAGGCTCTGGGAAAACATGGAACTTTGCTTAGAGTCCCCTCCCCTTCCTACCTGCCCAGGTGACTCATCTTCCTCTGTCCCTAGTGAAACTTCTTTCCAGAGGAGAGCTGGGCTGGGCTCTGGCTGACCTACTGGTGAGGACACCAGGAAGGACCAAGAGGAATATCTGGCACCCTGCTGGACCTAGTACCCGGGTGTTGAGAAAAAAGTCTTCATTTGGGTCTGTTGCTCTCAAGGCCTTTTCTAGCCCTGGCATCTATCTGTCAATCCCTGAGCTGCTTCTGTGTTTTCACTTGGCCTGTCTGGGGCCATAGTCATCTTTATAGTGTGTTGATCTCACCAAATTGTTGTCTAGTGACCCAAGGCTTGGTTGTGTTCCAGATATGGGGAAAATGGAACGCTGAACGTAATCATCTCTGGATGAGCGCTTGGGTGCCTCAGCCAGCACTCAGCGGCACATCCGCATTTCTAGGCCTGGTGCACTCTTTTTTGTTTTCTTTCTTTGAAACAAGGTCTCCCTATACAGTTCAAGCTAGCCTTGAATTCACTTTGTAGCCCAGGCTGGCCTCCAACTCACAGCAGTCCTCCTGCCTCAGCCTCCGGAGTGCTGGGATTACAGGTGTACACCACGACGTCCAGCCTGGTGCACTGTTTCCAGCATTTCCTCCATTTCTGTCCTACTAAACTGAGTTAATTCACCCCTGGAGTGTACCCACCAGGTTCACACCTCTGTGCTGTGTGCCTGTGCTCACGCCTGCCCAGATGCCATCCTGGTATCACCACACTGCATGGAGCCAGCCTGGCCATGTGCACAGATGCAGGGGCCCTCGTGTCAGAGTATTGCTGGTATGGGTTCCACTTCACCCCTTATGGGACTTCGAGGCCACAGTGTCTGGGGGTGGGTGGGGCTCTTCCCTCCATCTCCTCTTCCCTCCTCCCTTCCCTCCCTGCTCCTCCATCTGAGGCACAGTTAGTGCTTAATGGACTAAAGCTTGGCTGTGAACCAAAGTGAAACAAAAAAGCCAAAGGTGGCCTCACATCCCGCCCTCCTCCTCCCTGCAGGTGACCATAGCCGATGACTACTCTGATCCCTTTGATGCCAAGAATGACCTCAAGAGCAAAGCAGGAAAGGGGGAGAGCGCAGGCTACATGGAGCCCTATGAGGCCCAGAGGATCATGACGGGTAAGTGGAGCAGCTGGCACAGTGTTTCAGTTCATTTTGTTGCTGTAGCAAAATACTTGAGACTGAGCAGCTTATAAAGAAGGGGTTTATTTAGTTTAGGATTCTAGAGGCTGAGGCGTTCGAGTTGAGCTAGCTACATCTGGCCAGGGCCTCAGGTTGTATCTTTTTTTTTTTTTTTTTTTTTTGGTACTGGGAATCGAACTCTGGACCTTGTGCTTGCCAGGCAGGCACTTATGCCACTGAGCTATATCCCAGCCCAGGTTTTATCTTAACACAGTAAAAGGGGAAAAAAAGCAGAAGGGCAAGCAAGTACATGCAGAAAAGGGATGATCTTGCTTTATAACAGTACACTTTGGTCACTAATCCAGCCCCATAGAACCAAAAGTCTCACAAAAAGTCTATCCATGAGAGCACCACACCGAGACCCAAACATGTGCTGAGCCTCACTTTGTGCACTGCTGCATGAGGGATCAGTGAGCCAGCAGAAGTTTTGTGGGTGCAAGCCACGTTTAAGCCTAGCACAAGGGACTCCTGGGTCAGTGGAGAGGTGGTGAAAGAGAAGGAGCAGGGCCTGGAGCGGGTATGTGGTTTCAAGGGAGGTGGTTGTCGAGGGGTAGTGCTATGTTAAGGCTTCCCCACAGTCACCACCATACATTTTACCTATATCAGGGAAAAACTGGCAGAGCACAGGTAGAAGGGTACCATGTATACTTAACCGAAGATAGGGACCAAGAAGTAAATAGAAAGGCTACATGGAATGTTCTAGAGAAGTTTCTGGATGAAAGTACAGCGTGTAAGACATAAAATTTTACTTGGAAGTCAGGGATGGTGGCTCAGGAGGCTGAGGCAGGAAGATTGCCCAGCCTGGGCTACATAGTGAGATTCTGTCTCAAAAAACACAGAAATAAAATAAAAACTTTACTTGGAACTTCCTAGAAGCCAAGGTAAAAGGAGAACTCAGGCGGGGTCCCCTGTTTTCATTGATTAGTAGACAGGGGAACACCCAAACATTAGTAGGAACAAAAGTATCCTTGGCCATGTACCCAGAAATCTTTGCTGGCAGCAGCTTGAAAAATCTGGAGGAGAGCAGCTTTATAGGAAACATAGAGACTTGCTCCTTCTGGCTGTTTTCTATTGGGCTTGGCTGACAGAACTTTGTCAAAGCAGTTGTGTGGGACCCTGAAGATGTGGCCAGATGTCAGCCACCTGCAGGGAAATGCTGGGGTGTCTGTAAGGAGAACACAGTTATCAGCCCTCTCAGGCAGAGCGTCGGCACGGAGGTGGGAAGGCCACAGGCCCAGAAACCCCTATATGGGCCTCCTCACTCAGGAGCTGCGCTAGCTGCCCAGTTGGCCCCCCACAAGAAAGAGTAAGAGCCACACAGAGTGCCACAGCATATGCAAGAGTGACCAGGAATGGTCTTGAAGCTTCTTTAGCTTTTGAGCCCTGTTGACATAGTGCACTGGGTGCTTGGAAACTCTGGATACAAATGCCTTCCTGTGGCCTTCCTACTGTTTATTTGATGTTCACATCTGTGGGTACTTCCTCTTGAGTGAATTAGGAGAAGGGAAAGGGAGTGACAGGGGGTTAGTGTTTAGTGTGTGCTAGGCCCCTTGCTGAGCATTAATTCTAGGGCTGTGGAAACTGCTGTTGATCCAGATTGAAGTCCTGGCCCTTTCTCTAGGTCTCTGCTTTCTGCCCCTCCTGTTCATAGAAAGCAACCACATGGCATTCAGAGCACTGGACCACTTGGTAAAGCGTAATGCAGGGAGTGCTTAGCCAGAGGGACTTAGGCCAAACTTCTAGGGGCCTAACCTTGTGCTCACTCTCATCTTCTAATCTCTCAGTAAAGCAGTCTCAGTGGTGGAATCTTCACCACACAGGTATGCCAAGGCCCTGAGGCGCTGCCCTGCCCCATTACTTCTGGCAAGTTGAGGGCTGTTCCAGCTCTCAGGCTGGCAGTAGGAGGGAATTGAGGCCTTGCTCCTTCCTACATTCCAGCCAGTCTCAAATTCACCAGGCTTTGGCCAGGGTTTAAAGGAGTTGCAGTTACCAGAATGACCTTCAGACACACTGGTACAGTCAGAATGTCAGCAGAGCAAGCGCTCCTCAACATCACCTGAACCCAACAGCCTCAGTTTACAGATGAGGAATCTGAGTCTGGGGAGAAAGATTTGCCCAAGGGTGCATAGTGAGTTGGTGACAGGATGCTGAGTGTGTCTCTGCTTTGCAGGGAAGACTTTGAGGTAGGATTCTGAGGAAAGTAGAATTTTGTGCTGGATGCTGAGTAAACCAGATGCAAAGAATGACAGGAGGAGGGACCCAAGGCTGGAGCCCAGGCCAGTGCCAGACTTCATGCCCAGTGCTTGGCACACACGCTCGCTGACCCTGGAAATGTCCCTTTAGAGGAGATGTTGTCCAGTTGTGCAGGTGAGTGAAACAAGTCATCCCTTCCCTGTGCCACACAGGTGGCAGTTGAGGGTGCGGTCTGCTGGGCTTGGCAGTGTTGCATCCTCCTCCAGAAGCGTGCTGTGATGCTGCTCTGCATATTTGCTTCCTCTTTTGGGGCTGTGACCCAGTTTACTCACATTTTCTGTTTTTAAGAGTGTAGATGATTAAAAGGAGTGTTTTCTACTTGTGATAATCTCTCTGCAGCCCCCTGGGACTCAGCCTTCTTTGTGCTTGCTGTCACCACAGTGACAGATGGTGGGGTAGATAAAGGGCAGGGTGTCAGCGCAAGTGCTCCAGGGAGGGGGCTACTGGCCAAGTGGACTGAAGTGCACTAGGGGCACGAGTAGGGAGGGTGGGCAAGAGACAGACAGGGTTGGTTCTCGGGATGACTGCAGAGCTGGGGTAGCACAGGAAAAAGTTTAGTTTCACCTTTCAGAGTGACCCATTTGGAGATGATGTGATGTTTTATATGTATGCATGCATGTGACTTCTGTGGGCAGAGCGGTGCCTTCTGTCCACCTCTGCCTAGATGGCAGGCCCATGCGAGGAGCCCAGGCTGGAGTCAAGCAGATCTGGGATAGCTGCTTGCCACTCAGTGACCCACGGGGCTCAGTTTCTGCCTGCGCAGCAGGAGCCTCAGAGCAAGCAGCCAGTAGTGTATCTTGCTGCTTTTTTTTTTTTTTTCTCGGTACTGGGGATCGAACTCAGGACCCTGCACTTGCTAGGCAAGCGCTTATTCCACTGAGCTATATCCCCAGCCCCTCTTGCTGCTTTTGATTGCTAGTGTTGTGTGACCATCAGTCACACAGTGTTTTCTGTGCCTCTGGTTTTCCCTGTGGGTGGAATGGAGGGTCAGTGATAATAACAAAGACATCAGAGGCAGCTGCCCAGTTTTCTAGTGCTTATTTGTGAGTTCACTTGATGTGAACTTTCCTTGGCCCCTCACCCTCCTACATCCTGTCAAGCATAATTGCCTGTTTTTACCAATGGAGAAACTGAAGTATAGGTTCAGTCATTAGCTCAAGGCAACCCAGGTAGTTTGTTGTGGGGCTAACTTCCTGCTTAAACCACCACACAGTACCTGTCCATCCCCAGTACACTGCAGCTAGGTTTGCAAACTCCTCAGCACTGCCAGCTTTGGACCCTGATTAACTGATAAGGTTTGGGAACATGAACTGGGCCCATCGCCAGGGCTGTGGCTGAAAAGGAGGGTGAGGGTTTGCCTGTTTTCTCCTAGGCTCCTCCCACACACTTTTTATGTCTGTGTCAGCTTACCTTCTCCACAGACTATGTCTTCTTCAGGAATTCTGTAGTGGTTCCAGGATGGGTGCTCAGCCCTTCATGAGCCTCAGAGTGCAATCGTTCATGGACTGCCTGGGCCTCGGCTTCCACACCATCTTCTTTTACCCCCACAGCAGCTCCAGAAGTACTTCTTTAAAACCTTACAGCTCTGTGGAACCCGATTGGAAAGCTATAGATTAAATTAAAGCATTGCTTTTTGTAGGAAGATACTAAAGCTCAAAACAAGTCATAATTTTTTTTGAGATAATTTTTCAATGCACTGATTAAATACGAAGCTGTCTTATGAAGCAGCGAGTTGCTTATTCCTAGAGGGGACGCCTCTAGCCAGGTAGAGGGAAGACAGCTAGCAAGGAGATGACATGGCGGGCAATTAAGCCTCTAATCAGAAGTTGCTATAAGCGACCTGGGTTGTATATTAACCCTGAGCTCTGGGATGTCAGGATTCACTGTGACCTACTTTTCACATACAGTGATTGCCATCAGTCATTCAGGACCCGCCCTACCAAGGGAGCTCTGGAGATCAACTCTGACTAGGAGAGGATCTGGATAGGGCTGGTGCTTCTTTCAGTCATGCCGAGAGTTCAGTCCTGTTTCCTCTCTATCTTCCTTGGCTCACCTCTCACATTCTGGGGTTGGCCTCCTCTGTGCTATATTGACTAGCTAGGCCTTAATTTCCTCATGTGTAAATTAAAGAGAAAGAACCAGAGCATTCCTCGGTTTCCTTCCTGCCCCAATGTCTATGTATGTTGTCCCCAGGCCACGCCTCCTGTTGGGCCTGTGGATCAGGCTACTTCACAACCCTTTGATTTCTTTTCTTTGAGTCTCTATCTCAGACTCAGTGTCCCCCGATGACATGGAGACCTGCTGTATGGTGGGATGGGTGCTGGACTCATCAGGCCAATGGGTGCCTGGGGTGTTGGCTGCTCGACTTTGGCGATAGCATTATCATAAAACAGGGCACACGATTCTGATGTGAGTCTCCTAAGTGGAAAACCAGCTTTGCGCACATGCTGAGGTTAAGGAAGCAGAGGGTCTGCTTAGTCCTTCATGTGGTGTTTCTTGCCAGTCACCATAGAGTACCACCCTTGCCCAAGCAGCATAAGGCTAGAGCAGATGAACCTCAGGTCCCCTGAGGTGGTTTGTCGTAACAGGGGTGTTGGGTACTGGATCAAGAGCCTGGACAGACACCATCAGTGTCCTCAAAGAACATCCTCGAAGCAAGAGCCAGGCACGGCCTGGTGTGCTCAGTGGCTAGGCCACTGGGATGAGCTGGGGAACCTCTAGGAGCCGTGAGGGCATGATAGCTGCTGGGTGGTGTGGAAGGGTGGTAGCAAGAGTTGGGGATGGAGGTGCCAGCCGGGAAGAGCATAAGCAGAGGCTGGAGGCGCTTCATTCTTCTTGCTGAGAGGAAAGCCTGTAGATAAGAGGTTTAGGGTTCCATATTGCAGTAAGGACCTGGGGCGAGAGCAGGTAGAGATGGATGGGTATCACCAAGCCTGTGTTCGCCCAAAGCACGGAATAGCTTCTGACCTGAGAACTTTGTCTACAGGCTGTGGGCCCAGGGACATCTCAGAGCGGGCGGTGTAGATGCTGGTTGTTGGCTTTTGCCGAGAGCTTCCCTGCCTGCCAGGCACTGCTCCAGGGGCACTGCTCACTTAATCCTCATGATGAGCCTGTGAGATGCAGGTGCTTTCCTGTCCCCATTTCACAGAGGAGAACACTGAGTTTTGGGAAAGTGAGGTAATCAAAAACCTGCACAGCCATCCTATGGAGGGTCTGAGGAAGTACCTGGTCAGTTTACAGTTGCTGAGGCCCCTGAGGTGTGACTAACTCTTCTTCAGCAACCTTTATAAAATTATTCAAAGTGTCACCGCATGAGATGAGTCACTTAAGCATTAATTGAAAGCATTTTCACATAATTTTTAATATGTAAGCAATTACACATTAGAAAGTCCTTAGCATGTTTTTATTATTAAATCAACTTTATAACATAATAAGAGGAAAGAGAGAAAGTCACTTCGATGGAGCCCTGCTGCTGTGACAAGGTCGTCTCCCTTGCCTCTGGTTGCTTTCTGTCCTTCTTACCCTATGTATTGGCGGAGGCACTCCAGATAAAGCCAGTGCACAGTCTTAAAGTCAAGAACAGATGTCCTGGGCTGGGGATATAGCTCAGTGGCACAGCACCTGCCTGACAAGTGCAAGGTTGTGAGTTCGATTCCCCGTACCCGCCCCCCACAAAAAAAGAACAGATGTCCTTCCATGTCTTACTGTCCTCTGGAGTGACCTCTGCTTGTGGTAGTACACTTGTTAAGAGAATTGTTTTCCAGTTGTGGCCTCTCTGTTTCAGGAGAGAGGAAGCAGGAGATGGGGGTTCTAGTCTTGGTTCTGCCCTAGTGGAAATGTGGGTTCTAGCCTTGGTTCCAGCCCTCCGTTGCTGTGTGACCCTGGGTAAGTTCCTTCCCTTTTCTGGGCTTTAGCTCCCTCACCTGTTAAATCAGATTCTGTGTTTTTCACTGGGAGTCATGAGGATCCAGGGGAAGTAGTGGATGGGGGTGACTTTGTAAATCCTGGAGTAAACTGCCTCTGTGCTCACACTGGGCTTCCCTCGCTACTGCCCTTCTCAGGACTGTTCCCTGCCCCACCCACTCCATGTGGCACCATGTTCTGTCTGGTGGTGCAGAAGTGCTGGTGCCGGGGCTGGGGATATAGCTCAGTGGAATAAGCGCCTGCCTAGCAAGCACAGGGTCCTGAGTTCGATCCCCAGTACCGCCAAAAAAAAAAAAAAAAAGAAAAAAAAGGAAGTGCTGGTGCCCTTCCCCTGCATGGCCCTGTGCTCTCAGGACAGGCAGGCCCCTTACTGGCAGCTCTGCAGGCTCTGCCTTGTGCTTCTGTCCAGTGCTGGACTGAAAGTCCTCAGCATACATACCATTAAGTGTTTAGCCGAAGGGGCTTGTGGGCTTAGCTGGGTATCAAAGAGGCCGTCCTTGGTCCCTGCCAGCAATTTCTATGTGTTCTGTGTGTGCTGTCACCTCTGCCCTGGTCCAGGCAGTGCTGGTCTCCTGGGAGCTGGAGTGCTCAGGGCCCTGCCCACTCTACTCCACAGTGCCAGGGTCTACTGCCGGAACTTTCAGATGCCCAGCCGGCCCCGCCCTGCATAGCTCAATTCCTCCAAGTGTCTCTCCCCTGGCTGGAGGATGCCAAGATGGAGCTGCACACTGGCCACAGCCACACAGCAAGCCCACAGGAGCAGGCCTCCTGACTTCTAACCGGGGTCTCCTAGGCCTTGTGTTGTGACCTCGAATTCTCCAGCCCGGCAGACAGAAGGCTTGGTCAGGGACAGTACAGAGTTCCCTGCTTGTCTGTAATTTACCAGAATGACTTACCTACTGAACAGGAAGGAGATAACCGAGTGTAAATAGATTTTGCATTAGTCATCCAATGACTTTCCTGTCTTGAGAAACAGTGGGGCCTACATACCTGCCCAGCAGTGCTTCCCTGCCAAGCTGCAGGGTGGGGAGGGGAGTGCGAAGCTGGGTTTCCATGGTTATGGGGGGAGGGCATTAGAAGTCACTTCCTTTTTTCTTGCCCCGCATGCCCCTCTGCCCTGGGACTCTTGATGACCAGAAAGTTCCAGAGTCTCAGGAAAGTAGCAGTAAGACTGGAATAAGTTAGGGAGAGCAGTGACTGATGGCGTATCGCTGCAGGGCCCACTGAGGCACTCTGCCCTCTAGGAAAGAGTTGGCCACTCAATATTCATGGTGTGTAAAAAAAAAAAAAAATAGAAAAAGGCCAGGCCTGGCAGCATAAGCCTCTAACCCTAGTACTTGGGGAGGATGAGGCAGGAGGCTTATGTAAGTTTGAAGCCATTCTGGGCTACCTAACAAGACTCTCTCAAACAAAACAAAACAAAACCAGTAAATGGAACAGGCCAAGAAAAACGACACTGGAAGCGAAGGCAGAAAAGGGATGGTCTGGGCTCCTGAAGCTCAGGCGCCAGCATAGAGTGGGTAGCATTTGAATGAAGCCACTTCCTAGCGAGGCCTCTGGCCACTTAGCTTTCATTTTTTTTCCCCTTCTCTCCTCACTCGGTCTTATTTCTTAAGACATCATTATTTAGCATACCACACATTTTACTGACATTTTATCATGTTTATGTTCTGTCTCAACCCTGAGATTTGGGTGTCACAGGAGTGGAGCTATCTGTTTTGTTCCCTGCTGGAACCTTAATACCTAAAGCAGTGCCTGGCACAAAGTAGGTGCCCAGTAAATATTGGCTGAGTGAATGATCATGTTAATCCACTCTATGGGTGTAGGACTGCTCTGCAGAGTGCTGGGTTCCTGTCAGGAGCCCAGAGACCTGTCCTTTACTGAAGAGTTCCATGTCTGCCAAGTCTGAGTTTAGCTGCTTGCCTTGTGGGGGTTGAGGTGGGGCAGGGGAGAAGCTACCTCTGGGCGGGAGGGGGTAGGAATTAAGCAGAAGACCCTTGATGCCTTCTGACCAGTTGTCTCTACAGCTCACAGACCACATGGGAAAGTCTGGTTGTTGCTGCTTCGAAATCCTTGAAGAAAGGGACTAGCTGTAACCCACCTTCATTTGTCTTCTGGTCCCAAAAGCTATTTACTGATTGTACGAATGAATCCTAGAATCCCCACTAGCTCAGTTCTTTGAGCCTATGGCTCCAAGTACTGAGGCTTTCTCCCAGAACAGAGTACAAGCTTGTTGCAGGGTATTACCACCTTCAGGAGAAGTGGGCTGAAGGTCAGTCACCATGGACTGTCCCGTGTTGCTGCCACCTAGTCTCACAACTGTGAGTCCCCTGGCCCCTTCCCCCAAAGTGGAGAGAAAGGGGCACTCTAGCCAAGGTAGATTAAAGGAACAGGAATGCAGAGTTGAGGAGCCCGTCTTCCCACCACTGCCCCAGTCTTGTGTTTTGGAATGCCCAAGAGACACACAGGTGTGGGTGCAGGTGCAGAGACTGAGGGGACTACCTCAGGGGCTCAGGTTGATCGCAATAAAGCTGTCATCCTCCTTCCCTCACTGGACCTCCCTGTGGGCAGACACAAAGTAGAGGCGTGATCCAGTGAGGAAGTTGTTGCGGAAAACATTGTCTGCCCGGGTGTGGAGGATGGAGTACAGCAGCGAGGAGCGAACCAGCAGAGGGACTGGTTCTGTGGCTGTATGGTTGCCACAATCATCTAGGCCACAGAGTTGAGGAGGGAGCAGTGGCTGAGGGGTGCTGCAGGGAAGACAGGGCAGATAGGGTGGGAGTGCTCACCAGCCATTGGAGTGCAGTTCCCCAGAGAGAGAGAGAAAGAAGCTAGGCTGATGCTGTGGTGGGATCCTTGGAGAGTGGGAGG
The DNA here is from genome assembly GCA_004027595.1 of Dinomys branickii. Lineage (NCBI taxonomy): Eukaryota > Metazoa > Chordata > Mammalia > Rodentia > Dinomyidae > Dinomys > Dinomys branickii. The sequence continues at coordinate 1,104 of PVLD010014503.1, read as the reverse complement.
GTGTCAGGGTAGTTACCCTCTGGGGACTGACCTGACTGTACAAGGGAGGGGAGCTTCCTGGGAGGAGCCAGCAACTTCAGGTGTAGACACCTTTGCGGCTGGAGAGATTAGAATCACTGGTGTTTTGCAGCAAGTGCTGGAATCATGAGGGGAGAAGTAGGCAAACTGGAACTCTCAGGTGATGAACAGCTCCAGGTCAGAACTTGAGGCTTTAGGGGCTGGGGATATAGCTCAGTGGAATAAGCGCCTGCCTAGCAAGCGCAGGGTCCTGAGCTCGATCCCCAGTACCGCCAAAAAAAAAAAAAAAAAAAAAAAAAACACTTGAGGGTTTAGTGGAATGTCACCCCAGCAATCAGGGCAAGAGTCTGAGTCATCCTGAGAGAATCAAGTCCCTGTCTGAGGAAAGGGGCTGGACTGCAGGCTGCTATTCCAGCTCCACTGAAGCCTGAAGAAGGAGGTTCCGTGATTACCCACACCCTGTTATTTGACTAATTAATTAGTTAGGTATGGCTTGAGCTGGCTTTCTGGAAACTTCCAGACATGGCAGAGATCTCTATTTAAAGGGCACCTTTTTTAGATTAGGCCGGGAATCCCCCTAAGGCTCTGGGAAGAAATGAGTGTGATTATTTTCATTTTGCAGACAAGAAAGCTGAGTCATAGTGACCTATTGGAACTCCTTCTAGGGCCCCTGGTCTGCCCTTGGAGTCCCTGCCTAGTGGTGCGAGGGAGAGAGGCTATGTCGCAGCAAGTCTGGTGTTATGACGTCTTTCCTCATAGGCAGTCTAGTGGCAGGTGCCCCAGATTCCGTCTTCTCCTCCCTGAGAATCTTGCCTTTCAGCTCTTGCAGCTGGCCCAGCCCCTGTATGTCACTGTGGCACTCTGCCACTGGTCCTTCTCTGAAATGGGCAGCCTGAGCCTAAATGAATAATGTGCTGCCTCGTCTCTCTGCCTCCTAGTACATAGCTTGTAATCAGACTCTGGCACTTAAGAAGTGATGTGCTGAGAGGGATCCCCCCCAGGGCCTGAGCTTCACTGTTGGTCCTCGCTGCCAGTCCTCTGCTTGACATGTCTCTTTTTCTTCCTTCCTTCCTTCCTTCCTTCCTT
>PVLD010014502.1:0-52104 GCA_004027595.1 Dinomys branickii | reverse complement strand
GGAGAAGGAGAAGGGGAAGGAGAAGGAGAAGGAGAAGGAGAAGGAGAAGGAGAAGGAGAAGGAGAAGGAGAAGGAGAAGGAGAAGGAGAAGGAGAAGGAAGGAAGGAAGGAAGGAAGGAAGGAAGGAAGGAAGGAAGGAAGGAAGGAAGGAAGGAAGAGGGAGAGAAACAAATGCCATATTATTTCATATTAATTTGCATCCCAAATTGTAGGGTTTATTACTCAAGTTCTTTGCAAGCTCTCCCTTAAATTTTGACATTTCTCTGGTATGACCCTAAAACTTTCTGCCACTCGCCAAGTAAGCAGGTGGGAACACCATCTGAATTCCACATTCTTGCAGTCTCCATGTTGGTTGATAAGTCTTAGACCTGGCTTCTCTTACTTACAGGGGGAGAGGGTAATATTTCAAGAGCAAGTAAGAAAAGCCTCTGCACACACAAGAAAGACCGGCTCATTAAATCTCCTGAGGTATTACTTGCTTCTCCAAATTTTTAGTCTCCTCTTGACATAGCTCATCAGGAAATGAAGAGGCAACTTTAGCCACACCGGTCCAGCCAGTTTTGAATAATTCCTGCATGCATATATTGAGCAGATCCTCTTCAGAAATTCACGAGCACCTATTACCTACCACTGTCAGCTTTGATACATTTAAGCTGAAGATCAAGGTGAAGAGATTATATATTTTATTCACTTGTTATACATATTTCTAAATATCTAATATTTGAAGTTATTTATGCTTTTTCATATATAATAAGATTTTAAATCTTTATTACTTTGCTGTGTCTTTGGGATGTGGTTCATTTTTAGTCAACTACAATTTTTTGAGAACTACGGTAACATTTAGGCTCCTATTTTTGCATTATTTTAAAAAAATGTCTGACTTTAAACTTACAATTCCCTCATTATTTTAATGTTTTTTAATCTTCTCATGTACAAAGTCTATTGAATTTTATTATTTGTTTTCCATAGAAAAATTTACCTATTATATAGTCTTTCCTCTGTAAGATTTTTATAATGAATGAGTCAATATGGCTATTATGATTTCTGAATTTATTTGTAGTATTGATCTGTTTCTACATTTTTTCAAACATAATTATATCATTTTATTTTCAATGCTTCATAATGAGAGAGCTTCTTAATCCACAGGTGGGTCTTCCTTCCTGAGGATTTCTTTCTTAGCACATATCTGTAGCTCATGCACTTTACAGTCGTCTCGGGGGATGGTTACCTGCACGTGCCACAGCTTGCTTTTTTTTTTAACACTCTTCTCCTTCCCGTTCCCTCTCCTGCCCTCCCTCCTTCCTTCTTCCCTCCTTCTCCAATTCCCTGTCCCATTTTTCATTATCATTAATCCTAGCTCATGTTTTGACATATAATTTTTGTAGAGATTAAGACGTTGTACAGCAGTATTACACACATGCATACCAGTGTTTATAGGAGCAGAAGTCACATAGTAATAGCTAAATCTTGCTGCACTTATATATCAACAGATGATTAGATAAAAGTGCAATATCTATCTATGGAAAAATACTACTCTGCTATAAAGAGGGGCAGATCTGAGAAATTTAGGAAAACGAGTGCACCTGGAAAATATAATGATGGGTGAAGTAAACCAGACACACAAACCTAACTACTGTGTAAGTCAGGCGGAGTGCTGGAGAAGATGTGAAAGGTGGATAGAAGGGGCCGGGAGATTGTGCCTGGAGTTTTATGTGCACCCTTTTATTTCATTGTGCTGCGCTTTCCAGTTGAGCACCTGTCAGGGTATGGATGTTGGAGATCCACTGCTGCATTACAGATAACCTATGAACTCTACCTGAAAACCTGTGATAGTAATAAACTGCATGCCTCAGCGGACTTTTCCTAAGATTGAATATATCCGTGGCTTAGCTCCTACCTGCCAAATGTGAGCTCCTGAGCTCCGTTCTCAGCACCAGAAAAATACATTAAGACATAAAAAACTCATTGAGAAAGTTTTGGTGCATTTTGAGGAACTAAGATTTTGCAAGTAATATCAACTTCACCTTCAGTTATTAATACATAGATGTTTAATTTTATTAAATGGTAATGTGACAGTGGAATAATATTTTTTATTGTTGTTTATTTGATACTGCTTAAGATTCCCCTTCATCTTTGGACATGACTGATCTCTTTTCATGATCGATAAATGTGAGCCTTAATAAAATATATATTTTATTATTTTGATTTGCAGAATTTCATAGACTGACAAAGCTTATGAATTATAATACTGAATCCTTTACATTGCCATTTCTATTTAATATTTAATGACTTAATAGTGTCTTAAAATAATTAATATTTATCTGTTATAATTAATTGTTACTTTATAATTGATAAGGAAATATTTTGATTTTTTTGTCCTTTTGAGACAAGGTTTCACTATGCAGTTCAGGCAGACCTTAAACTCACTGCATAGCTCAAGCTGGCCTCTAATTCACAGCAAACTTCCTGCCTCAGCCTCTCAAGTGGTTGGATTATAGGCATGCAGCACTATACTGGGCCACTTAATTTTTTCATATTCATGATCAAAATATATTATTGACTTATTTTTTATCTAACAATAAATGTATCCTCTTTGTTCTGTGATCTTTGCTTTAATTTATTTTGGGAAAAGGTGTAAGTAATTTTTACCACTAAGTGACTGACGGGACATTGAAACGAATTGTTTTTTTTTTTTTTTTTTTCCGGTACCAGGGATCGAACTCAGGACCTTGCGCTTGCCAGGCAAGCACTTATGCCACTGAGCTATACCCCCAGCCCCCCATTGAAACGAATTGTTAGAAGAACTACTTAAAATAGAGTCTCACGAAATTCATGGATTTACACAATCTATGGCTGTGAACACCTCTATGTATAGAGAGAAACACCAGGTGCCATCACTGGAGTGAACAATGAGACGCACACAGAGGGCAACAGTCACATCCGGCCAAGTCACTGTCAAGTCGGGGACCACTAAGGAAAGCCATGTAAGTGTACTCTCCACCTTCTTTTGCCACTTACCCTCTTCTAGTCACAAAGATATCCCAGGAGCCAGTGCCACAGAATAGCTTCAAGCGCGGGAGTAAAGAGGCCTCTTTCTTAGACGAGAGGACACGGTGAAGCAATGGAAAGGAGACTCTGCATTGGCAAAAGGAGCACACACACCACTATCTACTGTATTTGCCCCTCGGTACTCATTCTCTGCTAGGTTAGACGACTTATATGGTCGCAAAAAGAATTTGCTCCTGCCCACATGTTATCATATCACATAGCGTGATGTAAAATCTGTCATACTCCAAGCGGGCCTGGAAATCTGCGTACGAATTTGTGATGAAAGGGCGGAGGGGAGGGAGACTCTAACTAACATAAGAACAACAACGGCATCCAACTCCTTAGCCCAAAGTGAAGCCCAAAGCAGTTTAACTGCTAGATTAAGCACCCTGTCCCTGACCTAAGGACAGTAATTGACTCTGGAGGACTTCCAGAAGCTTTAAGGTGCAATATTTGAAAGCGGGCCCTACAAACACATCTACTCAGGAATTTATCTTTTCCTCCTTTGTCAGTGTGGGGCATGTATAGTTGCTAGCGATAGAAGGCAGCCCCTTGTTCATAGTTGGGCATGATGCAAGAACTGTGACCGGGAAGGCACAATCACACTTTCAGTGTGGGTCGGCAGAGTTATGTCCTGCAGAATGGGAAGAAGTCAGAGTACTGTACCTGCAATTAGTTGACAATCTGTCCACACCAGGAAGCATTATCAGGTACTCAGAAACTGTAACAGTGAGATATACATTCAGAGATCAAGCCATGATTTTGAACCAGCTCATAGCGTCCATTTTGCCTTAAAGTACACTTTATAGATGGGATCCTTCACAGCCACTCAAATGCATGGCTGCGAAGAAAGAGAATCATATACTCATGATTTTCTGCTTGAATATGACAAAATTCTCTCTCTCTATATATATATCTTCTGGGAATTTGTGCTTGCACGGAATATGAAAATTTACATATTGTGCCTATGGTAAGAGGTCTTTCCCATGTATGTCATCATATAATAAATTTTATTTCACCCACATTTCCACTGGCCTGTATAACTCACCTGTCATTGCCACGTGACGGATACATATCATACATTCCTCAGATCTCTAACTTTACACAAGAAATTGATGGCCAGCACTATTTTACCTTTTGTCCAAAATCATATTTTCAACATGTTAAACAGAATAGATTTTACAATGTTACAGTATATTCTTTGTCCTAATGTAGTATATGATTAATGTTTTCTCCCACATCTGTTCATTATTTGAGGTCATTGATTATATTGTTTTACATGCAGTGAAACCAAAATTTTAGACTCCAGCACATTTATATCCAAATTCCTAAATATTCACATATTAGTAACTCCAGTATTTGCTTATTTTATTTTTTCAAATAGAATTCACATTCAACAAAACAAAAATTTAAATGTGCAATTTTGTGAACCCTGGTGCATTTGTACACCTGTTCTACAAAACCGTCTAAATTATATTCTGTGACTTTAGGAAGCACTACTGTGCATGGCTGTATTTTAGGGAAAGAAAATACTAACCGCTCCAGTTAGAATTTCATAGAACAGTCTCTGTGATGCCAGGCGTATAGGATGAGACAGAGAAGCTGATACAGATGCCTCAAAAGTCTCAGCCAACTTCTCAAGGAGCAGAATTGTTTTCTACGAATTTGTGGGTTTCTTTTATGTATTACTGTAAATATTAATTAACTGCCACTGTTCTGTATTTTATGAATAAAATAACACGTTTATGAAGATAAATTTAAGTTCTATTAATCCACTGTTTATGATCCACTACCCTGTTTCTGCTGCCTTATGCTTCCCTTACTAACACTTGCCGGAGGTCCCTTAAATTATCCCAGCTGAAACTTTTCCAAAATCATTAAATTCATTCTGTCAAAAAATGAATAAAATATAGCAAAACTTTTCTTGCTTTAGGTGCCAAGAAACAATTGCTGTTTTACTAATTACTACGTAAGTTATAGAGTGCCACCTTTCCAAATGGGAGATGCAGCTCAGCAGTGCAACACCTGCCTGGCAAGTGCAAGGTCCTGGGTTCAATTCTCAGAAAAAAATAAACAAAAAAGTATGCTTTGTGTGTGTATGTTCATCTTCTAGTTCTAAAGAGACAGCACACATATTGATCCTTCTTGACTGGTGCATGGTCCCAATTTTCAGAAAAATTTCTCTCAGTTGCAGAAAAATTCTAATTTGCCCTAAAGTGTGAAAGATTGTGAACACCTTCATGTATAAAGAGAGAAATACCAGGTATCATCACTGGAGTGCACATCTCAGGTGTCCATTTTTGAACTGGGTCTTTGAATTTGGGGTGTCTGATAATTTATAATTCTTTATATGTTCTAGAGAGAAGACCTTTTTGACATGTACATTTTACAAAGTATTTAGGAGACTTGCTGCATCTTCAGTATCAGAAATCAGTAGGGAACATATATATATATATATATTTTTTTCTTTTGGTTTAAGTTTTTCAAAACATATCTGCATGCCTAAAATAAATTCCATGAAAGTTTAAAGCACTAAAAATTTGTAGGGATAACTGAAAAAATCTATGAACAACTATCATCCTGGTTTATATAATGTTAATTTGGAAAACACAAAAATATTTCTGTATTACTAATTTTAACTATTTTAGGAAAAGATTGGGATATCCTTAAGCCATAAATTTGTAGACTTTTATTTAATATTTTGTAATTTTGAGCTACTAAATACTTTTATTAGTTTTAATAACATTTATTATTATAACTTTATTAAAACATACTTTTCTAGTTGTATCATTATTTCACTAGAAAAAAGAACAAGAGGAAATAAAGGAAACTAAAAGAAATAAAAACTAGGTAAATTTGCAGTTAGTTATTCTCTTTCTAGGCAGAAAATTCTTATGCAGCAGTAGTTGGTGTTTATACCCATGTGTGTCCTTTTCTGTACTGTGCTCACCGGCCAGGTCACACCCCTAAGCGAGGCGTGCAGGACATCAATAATGAGACTCAGCAGGGACAAAATCAGAACATTTTCTCTGTCTTCATTTCTCTGTTTTCTATTTTAATGCGAGTCCTCAGGCGTTTTGACCTATTTAGTTTCATACTTGCAAGTTCTTTATTCACTGGGTTCTTAAAATTTTTTAATTTTTTATTATAAACAGAAAGAAAACAATAAAATGATACAGAATTCTAAAATGATGGTAGGAAATTAACAATGCTTATTATAATGCATGTTGTTATCTTTAGAGTAGTTGCTCAGTTTACCAGGTGTAGGCCTGATGATTTGATCAAACAATATAAGCACTGACCATTCCTTTCAAGGAACTAATAGAAATTAGTAGTACAATTATGTTATGTGTGTGTGTGTGTGTGTGTGTGTGTGTGTGTATATATATATATATGTTTGTCCTCCTTCTTTTCTCCTTTTCCACACCCCAATTGTTGTTTGTTTTTTCTTTTGAGCAGTTATTTTCCCTTTCACAATATCTATTGTATCTTTTGGATCTTATTTACTCTTTCAGTTTTCTCACATTAGGGAGACAATACATGTGAGTCTGACTTGTTTGAGTTATGAGTATAGTCTCCAGCTGATCCCTTTATCTATAAAAACCTTGACTTCATCTTTCTTTATAGTTGAATAGTTTTCCATTGTATAAAAATACCACGTTTTTAGGACTTCCATCTAGAATATATCACGAATTTAAAAAAAATAGGCCCCTGTCTTTCTGTATAGCTGAGTAATATCCCGTTATATAGAAGTACCACAATTTTTTTATCCAATCCTCAGTGGATGGACATTTGGGTTGCTTCTATGATTTAGCTATTACAACTTGTGCTGCTATGAACATGGGTGCACATATATCGCTGTGATGTTATGGTTTCAGACCTTCGGGGAAAATACCCAGAAAGGGAATGGCTGGGTTGAATGGGACCTGCAGACCAAATTTGCTGAAGAATCTCCAAACTGATTTCCATAGTGGTTTCACCAGTCTGCATTCCCTTCAGCAGTGGAGAAGAGTTCCTATTTCTCCACACCTCATCAGCATTTATTATTGGTTGATTTCTTAGAGCTAGCCATCCTTACTGGGGTGAGATGAGATCTTCATGTTGTTTTAATTTGCATTTCTTGAATGGCTAATGATGTTGAACCTTTTCTCATGTATTTTTTTGCCATTTGTCTTTCTTTATCTGGGAAGTGTGCATTCATCTCAACTGCCCATTTTTGGATCGGGTCTTTGAATTTGTAGGAGCTGATAATTTTTAATTCCTTATGTATTGTAGGTAGAAGACCTTTGTTTGAGGGATAGTCAACTAAAATTTCTTCCCAGTTTGTGGGTTTTCTTTTTACTCTGCTGGTGATTTCTTTGAATGTACAGGAACTCAAGGCTTATACAGATAAATGGTCACAATTAGAGAACATACTCATAAGTGAAATAAACAAGACCTCCATGTGTGAGAAACATATTGTCTCACTAGTGTTAGAACCTGAAAGAGTGAATAAAAATTAGGAGGGAAGACAGAGATTGTGAATGAAAGGAACATGCTCAAAGTAAAGAGCAACTGGGGTTAGCAAAAAGAGAAAGGAAAGAAAGGGAAATTATGTATATACTTCTGTATATACAGGATAGCTAACATAGTTGAACTACTGACTTCTATTGCTTCACTGAAAGGAACGGTTAATGATTAATTATTTGATCAGTCTTGCATGTGCCTATTTGTTCTGAGAAACCACTGTCAAGATATCAATACGTAATACAACAACCATTGATAATTTCCTACCACTTTGCCTGTAACTCTGTATTTCTTGTATTGTTCTTATTCTATTTTCTAAATGAATGTCTGTCTGTTAGTATGTTTTCCTTCTTTTATTTTTATAATAAATTAAGACAAATAAAAATAAATATGAATTACTGTGACATGCTAAGAATCAAACTGTAAGTTATATCACAAACCAAAGTTTTACAGCAAAAGACAGGAGGCCAAAAATTATTTACATAAGTATTTCACATGAACAGCCTCTTAAGGGAATTTTAGGTACGAATTATCAATGTACAAAGATAAAAAGAGACTACAATTGGTATGGTATTTTGTAGTAAAACATTAAATAAATTAGCTTGGGGAATGTTGCAGGGTATGTAGACAAGTATTGTTGGACTGGAGAGGCGGCTCAGTTGTGAAGGGCTTGAAGAGCGTATAGAAATGTTTGGGTTCAACCCTTCAGACGATAAAATATTAGATTCTTTCAACTAAAAAAAAGACCCCAAAATCCAAAGACTCAATCCAAAATTGGGAATCTGAGATGAATAGAGATGAAAAAATATTCATTACATTTTGAAAATTTATAGTGAATTAAATTCTATGTTAATTCTGTCTTCAGAGATCCACCATCTCTGATGGGAGGAATGAATTGTCATTATTTTCTATGTCACATAAATCTAATACTGTACTTTTGAATACACTAAATGTTCAAAATACCTTTGATTATTAACTAAAGAGTGTGATCATTTTTAAGATTATTTTTACGTTGATGAGTGCCAGTAGAATTAGGAGTAAAGCTGTCAATATCTTGCAAAACATGTAAAGACTAAGTAACCTTTAAGAAGAATGCACATTTTATGAAAAGCAGTATGACAGACATTCTCTGTACAGTCAAGGAAATAAAATACAAGTACACAGAAGGCCATCACTACTTATCATTACTGGATATTATACTACAGTATAATTTACACTTTCCATAATCCTATTGTTACCTATGCTAGAATATGAAGCAACTCGGAGCACATTTAACTCTAAAGAAATACAATTTCTAAGTCACTGTTTTCAAATTCAGATAAACTTCTGAGTTGATTGTATTCCAAATCTCTAAAAGCTATTGCTCTGACACATTAATACGTTTGAGAACATGAAGAGAGAGAATGCCAGATGTTCCTAGAGAGGAGGAAAGTCATTTAAAAACCAGGAATGTGTGGAGCACAGGCCGTGGGATGAACATTGAGCACAATGTGGAGCAGCTGTTCAGCTGTGCGTCTCAAGTGTTCACAGCTCAGAATGAAAATGTGCTGAAATCAAAATAAATAGCAACACAGAGCTCTTCTCTGGAGAACTGTTCCAAACCGTCACACAAATGCAAATTGTAAAATCGTCAAAATAGCTGAACATCGTTTGCATTGCAATGTAGTGAAAAATAAGCAAATACCTAATGATACTTTCTGTGTCTGGTCAAAGCTAATGTGTAGTAGATAAGTTAATGAAATAGTACTGCTACATCAGCAATTGTATGGTGACTAACACTTGAGGAATGTCACTAATAATCTGTAGTAATTTGTGGTTATCATTTATATTACAAATATTTCATTTCATCAATAATATTTTATTTAATAATTAGATGAGCTAAATTTTAGTTGAAAATTTCAAACTCATGACAAAATTTTCACATCGTATCACCTTCATCCTGTCTCTGAATTTTAAATACACATTAGAATCAAGTACATGGTGAGTGCCTAGAGAAAATTCCTGAGTCCTGATGCTCTAAGAATTTCTCAAGGAAGGCAGATATTTTCTGTTGTATAATTTTCCATGTCTTGTGATCTGATTTCTGTATTGGCTGTCATTCTATTCTCTCATATTTGTTTTTAAATCATTTATTGGACAAACATATAGGATATATCATTTCCTGCTTAGATATTTGATGTATGTTCATTTCCAAACAAACCCCACTCTTCACCCTGAGCCTTTTATTCTACTAGGCCCAGATAGTAAACCCTGGAAATAATGTATATAGTAAGTGTGAAAGTGACAGTTACTAATGACAAAAAATGAAAGCAGAATGGGAAGGACAAGCAATGCAGGAGGTAAATGGATTCTTGGACAGAGCACTCAGGATAAGCCACGAGACGAATGAATTCTACAAGAAGTGCATCTGGTTACGTGCTCTTGCATGGAGATGGTTCTTAACATGGTTCTGAGTGTTTTAATTAAATGGTACTTGATATATTTTTAAATGTGTTTGTGAGCCCTTATTTTGCTCGCACTTAAGAAATTTCAAGTAGAATTTGACATAGTTTTCTTTTTATATGAGTTTTTCTTCAGTGATTTACTCTATTTCACAAAAAGCAACCGCTCATCTGATGTATAAGGGGCCTCCGATATCTGCAGCTATAGAATAGTATATATATATATATATATATATATATATATATATATATATATTAGAGCAAAGTTTTCATCTAGGTCTTTGTATTCTTACAATATAAGGGAGACTTCTTTATTCATGATTTTTTGCATGGGTCTTAACTTTTGCTGTTATCTTTTGCTGTATGACGAATTCTCGCAAACTGAGTAGTCTAAGGCCATGTATATAGTGTAGATTTTCCCGTAGTTTCTGTAGGTCAGCGACATAAGCACAATTTAGCTCTGTCCTCGGCTTCCCTGTAACACAAGCTACAGCCAAAGGGGCTGATAACGCCCCAAAGAACTGCCTGGAAAGATCTGTTTCTACGTTATTCGGGCAGCATCTGTCTCCTCTCATCCATAAAAATGACCTTATTTTCTTGCTTACCGTTGGCAAAAGAGCACTCTCCGCTCTTAGAGCGTCTTCGCTTTTCCCTTGGACACATCCTACTCCAGGGTCCATTACAAAAGAGTTCATTCTTCAAAGCCAGGACAAGGTTCATCATACTTCTACCTCCCAGCAAGCGATACTGTCCCATCATCGTGACCACGAGGCCGCATACATGTTGTTGCAGTCTACTGGGTGGGGTACGTGGCAGTGCACAGGTCCGTCCTCATCCGGAGCGAAAGGCAGTGCAGAACCGCGTCCCTGGTCTCCCCGGGACTTGCCTGTCACAGGTGTAGGTATGGATATTTACATCTGGGACTGATGGTTCTCTAAAAGAAATTACCGTTGCATATTCTGAGTTCACTTTGTTGCCACACGTTTTGCTGCCATTTGCCTTACAAATACAGTCTGTCAAGTCAAACTACTATGTTACACCTCATAGTTATCTGTGTTTTGGTGTTCTGTAGGGCAGACTCACCATTTGGTTCTCTGACAAGACTGGAGAAGAGATACAGCTTAATAAACTTTTTCTTATTGATCTAATAAATAAAAGTCCTTTCTTATTTTGGGCTCTTCTTTTTATACAATCATCCCACTGTGCTACTCTCAGTGCCAAGATTAGCAAATAAAATTATTTTCCTCTTCATCTCTATTATGAAACATAAATGCCTCTAAATGCTGGCTAAATTAAAAGAACCAATTGAGGGTTGAACATATGGCTTTGAGACTGAAATTTTTCTTCACTCTTTTCATAATAGTTTCTACATAGTCTAGGTATGATTTCCCTATAGTTTGGTTACTGCATATGCTAAAATTGGAAGATAGACTAAAATAATACTAATTAATTAACATCTGCCTTTTCCTAGTACTTTTGTTTAATTAAAAACAGGAGTGTGGAACTTAAATTCTAAAGATTGATGTGACAAATTTTCTGTAGGCATCTTCACTTTCCATATTCTCTTGCATTTTATTTGCAGTGTTGCAGAGTTTACCTTTATTATATGCTGTTACGGTTTGTATAAGGGTAAATCGATAGGAATGTATTATAGGCTTTAGTACTTAAACTTTTGTATTTATTGAAGCGCCTTGTATGGTTCTGTAAGTTACTGAGAAGCAGCTTTAACAGGAGAGGGCTGCCAAAGCAAATGGAAATAAATATAGTTAGTTCATAAGTTACTCTGTTTTTTAAAAAGAATCATATTTCTTCACCAAATAGTTCTTGATACACATTGTATTGGATAGTTACTCTGGTTTTACAGTAAAACAATATGCATCACTGAATCAAATAACTTTTGGAACTGAAAAAATATTTCCATGTAATTGTCTTCTTAGTTATGAAGGACAAAAACCAGGAAAATATCTCTGTAATTTCAACTTAACTGATACTACCTATTGTATGTTTGTCCTCACCTTAACTTGGAGAGTTATTTGATAGTATTTCTACATTTTCTTATAATTCCTTTCAAAAATATTGCTCATATTTTAAACTCTATCTATAATTGCTAAAAATTAAATATCAAATTTGATTTTCAAAGAATTCATATAATAGTAAATTAACAAACTAAAGGTAGGTAAAATAGGAATTAATGTCATGTTAATACTTAAAATCTTTTAAGGAATATTAGCACTACAAAAGCTTATAAGGTATATGAGAAAAAGACATTTTTAAGAATTACAGCCAAAAAGGAAGGTGCCACATGTACACTGAAAAAAGGCAGACAGAAGGTTAAGACAGTTACAGAAGTGATAAAAGTTATTACAAGTATTACCATGCCAAGAATTTGTAAGGTAAATTTAAATCAGAAATACCTGGGAAAAAGGATATCAACAACCCTTACTCAACATAAAATAAAACGTTTAACTCTTCTGTCAGCATTCAGTAATTTCAGCAAACGTTACATAACTGCACATTTAAAGAAAACAATTTCAGAACATCAGCTAGGAAATCCATCTAGCTTCAAAACATATTCATCCTAATTACACATTGTCTTTTGGAGAAAAATAAGATTCCTCTAGATTCAATCAAAGGAGTCAGTATAATCTAATAACATAACCAAAGGATTACACACCATTTTCCTTCAACTATTAAATTGCAAATGTGTAAAAGAAAAATAATTGAACTGTCACTGAAAAATAATTCATAGTTTTCAATAACAATATAGTTTTCTTATAAAATATTCACATATTTCATCTGCTGTGCTAGTATATCACTGCTGATCCAGAGTAATTCATTCTAAATGGAATAAGGATAATAATGTCCCCATTAAAATGATGACTGATAAAAAGATACTCTGAGATACCTCATTTATTTAATAAGATTTGTAGGCGCTAGTAAATTACATAAAATAAAAAGTAATTGATACATTAGTTTGGAAGGGAGTAAATAATGTACTGATGGTGTATATTACTTTTAATAGTGAACTCTGAAAAATTTATAGACACTTTTGAAATGACAGAAGAGTTCAGTAAGTCTTTTGAAGATTTGATAATACTCAAAGTTAGCAGCATTATTTTACATCACAGTTTAAAATCTGAAAAAATCTACTTAGAGATTACAAATTATTTATCATAATAATTAAGTATATCTATTATTAATGAATTAAACTAAGAAATATATGAAATGTCTTATGGGAAAGGTTACCAAAAGTTTCAAAATATTTTATAAAATCTTAAATAATGTTTATTTATGTATATATTTTGGGGTGTTTTTTGGTACTGGGAATTGAACTCAGGACCCTGTGCTTGCCAGGCAAATGCCACTGAACTTATCTCCTGACCTGACTTATCTCCTGATGTAGTTTTAAAGTATTTAATGTTATTATGTATTAATATATTGATATTTTAATATTATGTGTGTGTTTTATATCACAGATGTGAACTTTTTCTATAGTAAGCCATAGATCAAATAACATTACAACTATATTTTTAGTACAGTTTTTATGGTTCTAAAAAATGTGCTTGTAAACTTTACATAACAGACTGAATAACAAACCAAAAAAAGAAGTAAATGAAGAAGACAGTGACAGAAAAATGAGCTGTTCTAGCCAAATGTGATGTGTGACTGCACACTACAGTGAACGTTTGAACGTTTTAAAGTCACAGGAAAAGACTCGCTGCCATGAATCCGCCCCCACACGCCCCCCTCCCCTGCCTCGGCGCCCTTGTCGTTCCTGCCGCCCTCAGTCCTGCAGGTTCTCTCTTATGAGTGTCTTTAGGTCAGAGTCATAGTTCTGCAAAGTCATGAATCAACTCAAATGCTTAACTCTTATGCTCGTCCGACTTTGGAAAAGAGCCACAAGTTTCTGGGTGCTAAATCCAGTGAATGAGTGGGACGTGGACACACTCTGATGTTTTGTAAACCCGCCTCTCCATCCCATGTGACAAGAGAGGACCATTCACCTGACTTTTGATCACTAAGGAATTAAGGGAAGAGGACTTCCAGGACTACTTTGGAAAATTTCAAGAACAAAAGGATTTGTGTTTGACCCATGGAGGACTAAGGGAAATGGGCTTGGGGTGTTAATAATGAAAAAAATTTAAATACGTACCACAAATTCTTATCATTGCATATGCACCAGTACCCAGGACATATGAAGATTCATTTATAATTAATAGACTATACTGTAAATATTTGAATATCAGATCAAGACATGAACCAAAACAGACCTTTCAAGCAACTTATCCACACAGTTATATACATGAAAGATACTATGCATGAGGATATTTCCTATATTGGACATAGGAAGAGATACTTAATACATGGGATTGAAAATGAGCTATCAGATAGAAAGTAACATTAGGTTGCTAAATCAGATTATACAATCTAAGAGGCCAATAAAATCATTAATATAAAAACTATTTTAATGCTATCCATAAAAATATGTGTGTATTTCTTATCTTTACATTGTCATATTTTGTAATTAAATTTATTTAAAAGTTGTTTAATTTTTTAAAATTTTAAAGTGTCTAATAAGATCTGTCATATTCTTAGAATTTGGACTGGAGTAAAAGCATATCATCTATAGAAGAATTGGTTACATAAGAGAACGTAGGGAAAAGCCAGTAGTGACAAGCAATATAAAAACAAACTTTTATTATGAAATAGAAACACAATAAAATATATCAGAATGAATTCAATCCTTTGATCTCCCATTATATCCTGTGGATCACGGTCAGACATGCAAGCTTGGGTGTGACAGAGAAAGTTCTCCAGGAAAGAGAGTTGTACATCCCACATTGTGTTGTCACAAAGATGAAACTATGTCAGGAAACAGATGATACAAGGTGTTACTGAAGTGTAGAGTACATGCATATATTAAACACCAAAGACATTAACTTCAGTATAGGGCAATAACTAGAGCAGAAATTATGGTCAAGAAAATATATTGTAAATGGAAAGAAAAAAAACAACAAGATTATATAGGACTGGGAATCCTCCAGTATGAAGCTAATAACAGATAACACAGAAGTGTGGAATCCCAAATCATTGTTCCTAGTAAGAGAAATGTGATATAGTTTAGAAGTGGAAGAAATGTAGACAGTCTTAACCTATAACTGTTTAATACACAGTGATGCAAAATCAATACTCATTCAGTAAGTTTGTGTGATGAATTTTCATCTCTCCTTGTGCTATCAGAGTACAGTACAGTACAGTATTGTTGTAGAAGAAGCTGGACAGTGGGATGAGCTACCGCTTTTAGTAGACCATGTAAACATGACACAGATAATCATCCCTCCACAATGTAATTTCTATGAAGCTAGGATGTTCAACAATTTAGGTCTATTAAATTTGTTTTCAATGTACAAAATTAATTTTCAACTTATGATGGTATGTCAAGAAGTGACATTACCATATGTTTTGGGACATCTGTGGTTGCAGAAAGGATCTTTGGCAGAGTAGCTAGTGCAGCAGGATCAGTCAAAACAAATCAACTTATGAATGTGGCACAGACAGCCCATGGGCGTTGTCTACTAATGGCCTAATTTTCTCAATGAAGTGTAATATATGGTGTTACAAGTGAGCTGGATGGAGGTGTCACAATGGGAAGAAGAAGCTAAATAGTTGGCATAATATTCTAATAGAACAAGCGGACACATGGGTGGGAAATGTATTCTTTTCTGCCATTATTGAATTTTGGGCAAAATCCAAGACCATGGATGTAAATTAAAATTCAGGTATTATAGTCTGAGAGGTTCTTTCCCTGGGAGTTTTCTGCTCTGAGCTCCTATGAGAGAAATAATTGAATTAAATCACAAATCTTGTTTTCTAGAGAGATAATTTAAGAAAGGGAGGAGAGAATAATGACCTTATTATTCAAATTAAAAGCTAATTACCATTTTAAGGGAAACAAACACCTGATCTGAGTTTAAATTCATTTCAATTAATCAGTGAAACTCTATAGTACTCTGAAAAGCAATCGAGTAGTGGCATTTCTTCAGTTTGAAAATTCCCCAATCAGCATCTCCCACATATGTTTAACTATGCCTTTTCTGCTAAACTCTACTAATCCTAAATTTAATTACGTCTGAAAACAACCTCTGCATTCTGTATTTCTTCAAATCCTATTTAAATCCTATTTAAATTCTGCAATTTGCTTCATTCATAGATACTGAATTCTACAAGAATTTCTCTACAAGAAACACTAAATCTAGCTTTTCATTTTAGATGTTGAGCAGTTTCCTCTTCCTTTTATGGAAGGGGAGTGGGCCAAGTATGGAGAAAGGAGTGATATGATGGTTTCTTATGATGCTTAAATATATAGTGAGAAAATTCAAAGAGATGCAGATCAATTCTAAGCAGGTAAAGTCAACAGAGTAGCTATTGGAAGGAAAGACTATCTGAGCAGATTATAAAAGACAGTGCACTAAAGGCACACCCGTTCTCAATTTGTCATCCACATTTGTAATTATAGTAAGTTTTAATTGTTGTATGAACTCTAGAAATGAGAGTTTCAGGTAAGGAAGAGCGCCTGACCATTCAAGTGGAGGGACTAAAGGAACTGATTGCTGGGAATGCTATAAGAACCCTCTATGGGTTTAATAAAGTTATCAATAATTAATGCAGAAATGATATCTGTAGGCTGAGTAAATTGAGCCAGGAGTAAACTGATTGAAAAAAGAAAATATTTTGGACTTTACTAAATAGTAGCTATAGTGATAAATTTGATATGCACCATAATTTGACAACATGGGTTTCAAAGCTCAGGTTTTGTATCTGTCCACTGAGGATCTGGCAAAAAGTTTACTTTGAGAGTGGCAGGAAGAAATGGAATTTCATTATCTACATCCAAATACAACAGAACAAAAGGGAAAAATGGAAAATAAACATGTGGAGTTTTTCTTGGGAAATAGTATTTTCAGAGAACTAACAGATTTCCAGAGCAGGAACTTAAAGGAATTTTTCAGGGAAGAAGTGAAACATATTTTGAATATTTTCCTGTGAAAATTTCCAGAGTAGTGAGAGGTTCGGAGAATGGAGAAAGCATACAGCTTTTACACAGGTAATACAGTTTAGTACAAAAAAGTTGTGATATTTTTACAGAATGGAATATTACTCAGCTATAAAAAAGATAAACTCAAGGCTTTTATAGGTAAATGGTCACAACTCTAGACTATACTCATAAATGAAATAAATTAGAGCCACACGTGTAGAGAGTATATTGTCTCACTAGTGTAAGAAACTGAAAGAGTAAATAAAATCTAGGAGGTACAATAGATATTGTGAAATGAAAGGAAACTGCTCAAAAGGAAAGAACTGGGATGAGGGAAAAGAGAAAAGAAAGAAGGGGAAAATATGTATATATATATATATATATACACAGGATAGCTAACATAGTTGTACTATGGACTTATTACTCTATTGAAAGGAAGTTAATGTTTAAGTGTTTCTCATTCTTACATGTCTATATTTGTTTATCTCAGTAACCAACTTGAAGATATCAATATGTAATACAACAGCCATTGTTAATTTCCTTCCACCTTGTCTGAAATTCTGAATTGTTTGTGTTGTGTTTGAGTTATTTTCTAAATGTATGTGTGCTTGCTGACATGTTTGCATTCTTTTATCCTTAAAATTCAAAAATACAGCTTAATATAGAAGAATTGTAGGGCTAAAATACAGGAAATGAGGCTTCTCAGTTATCTGGTATCTTTCCTGCTAAGTGAAATAACTGAGTATAAACGGTATAGTAAAATGCTCCCGGGGAATCCCTGGAACTACTGTGAACACTGTGAGGAAATCAGCCTGGGACTTCTCCCCTATGCTGGGAATGGAGAACTTTAGTCTCTTAACTGCTAGATTTCATCTTGCACCCTCTCAAGGAATGGGAAATTTTACTTTGTATTTTTCTTCTATTCAGTTGTGGAGATAAGTCTTCAGAGAGAGATAAGCACTACTCTCAGTAAAAGATTCCACTTGCACCACCTCTATTTTCCTTTTGCAAGACTTTATTGTGATTTCTATGACACATGAATACATCTTCAAAATAGACATCAAAAAGTACTATCATTTTAGGGATTGACAGTCCTAGAGGGTCTATGTAATTCTTCATATATCTCAGTAAAATTAGAAGTTTTTAAATCTTTAAACAGGACCACGTTTTTGTATTGTGTGTGTGCGTGCACGCGTGCATGGGTGCATATGTGTGTGTGTGTGTGTGTGTGTGTGTGTGTGTGTGTGTGTGTATCCCACGGTCTTATCTCTTGAATGAGATAAAACACTTACATACATGCATGTATTCACACTACACAAATTTATACTTTTCATTCGGTTTTTCTATTTTCCTCTTGTCCAAGCATTTAGGAAAACATTGCACTTTGAGTGTCATCTCCTGTCTTAGCACAGTGTCAACTTAGGCCTCGTACTAGAAATCTCACTGAACTCCATCTAGGTACCAGCAATTAGAGATTTAAAGATTATTTTAATTTTTCAAGAAGTTTTATACATACTTTCCCATTGAGAAATATAGCACTGCTTAAAATTATATCTCAACTTGTCTGATTATCACAACTGAGAAAAATAATTTGTCTGCACAGAAAGGGGTCAGGTTCATATTGATTTTTCCAGCAAGGAACCCACATCTGGTATAAGAGATGCAATTGGATTTACCACAGGAGAAAATCTTATCCTCTGCTGTCATTCTCCAGAATTGATCAGTTTGAGCTCTGTCTTGCTAAACTGAAAAACTGAAGGGCTATCTGATTGAAATGGAAACCTCTGAATCTATAAATGTCTCATAGTAGAACAACCTTTGCAACTTCCCGGGTATGTTGGGTGGATAGTGCCTTGTTAGTTTTGTTAGTAGCAAGAACACTAGTGTCTTCCACTTGACAGTTCTTACCGTAAAAATCTTTCCTTCATAAGGTAGAAAAGCACTGTGAGGATTTGCCAGCTTATTTGTTATGAATTCTTCCTGAGCTTGCAAGAAAGGTGGGCGATGATATCCGGCAGTATTGACAGAAGTCTCTTTGACTGTCTCTGTTTCTCGTTCTTTCTCTGTTTCTCTCATTTAAACTTTTCATTATGTAGAAATACTGCACAGTTGAAAACAAACACGTCATAATATATAGCTTCTTAATTCAGAAGAGATATTTGCAAATATTGAAAACATTAGAATATTTTAATGAACTATAAAGACAGGAAGAGCTAACGTACCTATTGTATATGCAGCATTTTCTTTTCCAAGCTCCTCTTACCTTCTCGATTTAAAAGGGAATTTAGGTTGGAAACAGCCAGCTGGGGGGCAGGTTCATATAATCACTCCCCCGCTCCCCTCTGAGGCATCCGAGGATGAGGGGAAGAGGTTCATAGGGATCTTCTTATAGCCTCATAAAGTATAGCATCTTAGGCTCTTTATCCACTCCTACTCGTAAGTGTTCTGCAAAGCGATGATGTATAGGAAAGATACAGTGTAATTTCGTGAGAGTGTCATCCCTGTTGTGAGCAGTACCTTGAATCCATTCTAGTCTTCTAGTGCTTCTCTTAAAATCTTGAGATCTCTCCCACTTATGTGGGAATTCCCGGCTTTGCAACTCTTTACCACAACCTACTACTCCACACACGGCAGATCTGGAAGCTCTTTACACTTTGGTATATTTTCATTTGCTCCCTAGTGTGTAGAGCGGGTATGGTATACAAAAGTTCACAGGAATTTAAATCTGCCACACTGCACTTCCTTTCTTTTAAGTACTTATTTATTCCTAGCATTTTGTACGTTCTTTTCTGTGTTTTTAGATTTAAATTTTATAATTTTTGACTGGATATTTGAAAGTAGAAACCTGTGACACCTTTGCTTTATAGAAAATAAGTCCTTATTGTGTTTTTATTTAAGATTTAAGAAATCTCATACTTAGTTGTGTTGTGTTGACAAACACGTAACTAGAATACCACTCAACTGATGGGATTATAATTAATGTAACACATCTGCAAACTGATTGTCTAAGTTAGTCTAAATTAAATATCTGAGATATTTGCATTAACAAGAATATAAAATCAAAACTTTAATGATTAATACATTTCTATTTTCTTTTGTTTGTATAAAACCAGTGACTCTGAGTTTGGAGGTGTCAAAATAGTTATTGCTGTGTTAAACGTTGGCAATTCCTCTAAATGTATAATGACTACATTTTCATTTCATATCTAATTTGAATACTCATAACTATTAAGAAAAAAATGTTAACATTTGCATGAATATAAAAGAATAACTTCCTTTATGTTTAACATTTCCCAGAAGGTGAAAACAAGTGTTACAAAATGAGAGAGAAATAGTAATACTTATAGATGTGGACTGTCTCAAAGGAATGTAGAATATTGACGATTTGTGTCTAATATTATCCTCAGATGATTCATGAAACATTGACCTATTTTACTATTGCTTCATTGTTCTGTTGCTAAGCAACCAAAGGACCCTAGGAGAAAATTATTTGTAACACTTTTACATACATCATGCACAGTAATATACCCCAAAGTACTCTAAATATTGAATAATTTTTTCTAAGTTTTGTTCTTTAGGATTTACAGAATTGTTACAACATTTTATACCATACTTTCCTATCAAAATATATCTTATAGGCATTTTTATTATAGGAGGAATTTTCTCAGATAAGATCCAAAAGATTCAGTTCTTTAAATCTTTTAAATGGAAGCTGTACTGTAACACTTTAAATTGCCTTGACCACTCTATGACATTCTTAAGACTACCTATGATTCAAAGTTCTTCTCTATCCATTCTTATACCACTACCTGCCAACTTCAACCTCCCTTTAATTTGACAAAAGCTTTTTTCCATCCTCTGTTACATGTCATTAGTATTTCTTGGGTGAAAAAGCAACAAGAAAAGATTTAAAAACTATGTTCTTTCTAATAACTGCTTAAAATTAGTGCAAATCAAATTCAGTTCCTATTAGCTTAAATTCCATGCAAGACTGTATTAATCAATGATAAACCTGTAAAGACACCTCATGTAATATGATGAAGATGTGTAACAGCTCTGCATATCTGTCTTTTCACTTTTCTGATGATTAAAAATTTTGTATAAAACTAGAAGCATTCAAAAATTTCACTAACAATGGGAAGAAAACATTAACAATTGAAGGTTACTCTTTATTGTTGCATTTTGTCTTTTATAGGGACATGGAAGAGTCAATTTCCCTGTTTTCTCTCAATATTACCTTCATAACAGAAAATGTGGTTTGGTTCTGGAACTCTCAGAATCATGGAAGCACGGCACCACTGTAAGGAAGAATTTTCATACATTTTAGAAATCAAAGGGATAATGGCAGAGAAGAATCACTCAAATGAGGGTGTCAGAAAAGTAAGCATTTTATTTTGACTCCAAAATTTAACGATTTCCAAAGACTTTAAAAGCGCATTTTCACATTCTCTTAAGTACCACGTGCTGAGTCACTGCGCAACTGGGGCTTTTTCCATGTTGTTTTACCAAATGAGCAGAACTATAGATGGCTGTGACCCTCCCTCCATTCCTGATGTCATTCCATCGCTAAGCCTTCATTGATCTCCGATCACCAGCCAATTCTACCTCCTATTTGAAGTAGAAAGATAAAAACATATTGTCTTTGAAGACAAGTTTACTACTAGGAAATTCCCACTGTTTGCCTAGGTGTTGTGCTTGTGTCTAGATCTCTCTCCACATCCTCAGGCAGTCAAAGGTGGGTGGACATAGAACGCGTGATGCTGTAGTTGATTCATGGTGCAGTGCCGGGATTGAAGGCTTTAGGGTTAAAGGTGTGAGTGCTACCCACCGTAAGCAGCCTGGATAAAATAAAAGGGGCAGGAAAGTGCTGTTAAGACCCTCTTTCTCGCTTATTTTATTTATTTATTTATTTATTTATTTATTTATTTATTTAGTCTTCTGCTTGCCATGAGCTATTTCTCCTCTGTGATGTCTCTCTGCCAAGCCACCCTGCCTTGAAGCCAGCCAATTTTGGACAGAAAACTTTATTAACCGTAAGCTAAATAAATCTTAACTCCCTTAACTTATGGAGGTTAGGAGTTGGTCTCAGCAATGAGAAAAGTAACTAAGATGTAAGCATAGTCAACTTCAACCTCAGTTTTTAAAGCACTGTGACTTAGTTTTAAATGTTTCATATATTTTTGTAAATTTGAATTGTAGAACTTCATATTTTCTTTGTGAACATTTCCTTTCATTTTCTTTTCTTTTTACCTTCTGAGCACAAATATTGTTCTCATGGGGCATAAACTAAGCTACTATAATGAAACTTTCATAACATCATTGGCTAGTCATAAGTAACTGCTCATCTTCGTGGATCAGAGTGGATACAAATGTATCAGGTTTACATTCATCACTGCTTTGAAAGGTTCAGGACCCAAGTCCCTTCCATGCACATGCTCTACCATCCTCCAGGGCATTGTTGTTTTCTGGCTGGCCAAAGAAGTGGCATTGTGCTTTGTAGATTGTCCTTTGCTGGATAAATGGGAGACAAAGAAAGTAAATTGATATCTAATATTCTGAGACCTCATTAACATACATTAATTCTACTGCCTTTAGTAACAAGGGGCACTGGATAATAAAATGGCACTGGAAAATAGCTTATTTATCCTAAATTTGTGGCTTATTTTTCAATTTCTTATTCACATGATATAAAAACCTTTTCTAATTTTTCCATTCTTCTATTTATGATTTAAAAATTTCCCCAAGGATTTATTAGACAAATGGATAAATTTTGTAATTCTACTTCTTAACATTTATCTTAAATCTTTCTTTTGGAATATATAATTTTGTGATTTAAAAAATAATGAAACTTGTTTCTTTTTAAGGCTTTTATGTATCTAAATGTACTATGTAAAATATGCATCTGTCTTATCTTTAGTGTATATAACACTTACTCTGAAAATACTTAAGCGCAGATGAACATTGAACCTTATCTATCTAGAGTTCTTCCTTTCACTTCTATTCCTAAAATAATTAGCATCAGTTAAATTTGAACTGTGCATCCTAAACTGTTCTTTTTATGTGATTCCCTCACATTGACTTTAGCTGAGTTCACTGTAGTTTACTGTAGGTGACAGTTTGGATGTCTGGTAGAGAAGTCATTTCCGCTTTGGCATAGTTTTAAGTTTCTATTTTTGGCAAAACCAATTCACAGATAATCCTGTTTGGCTGCTAGTTTGTATCTTGTGGCTTGGCACAATAAATGGAGGTTTTACTATAAAAATAGGCCAACCAAACATGTAAGCTAAATATTTAAAGATATGTTTGAAAGTAACAATAATTTTAAAAATAGGGTAGCTAGATCTACAATAATATATGTAGGAAAACACTAAAGACATTTATTTTTTAATCAAATAGTTCTACCTAAATTTTATATCAAAGAAAGTATATAGAAATAATAGAATGCATGGTGAGGTTTGAAAAGCTGAACCTCGTAATGTTTTAGGCTTCTGAGTCAAAATATGAATATCTTTTTTTTTTTTTTTTTTTTTTTTTGCGGTACTGGGGATCGAACTCAGGACCCTGCGCTTGCTAGGCAAGTGCTTATTCCACTGAGCTATATCCCCAGCCCCAAAATATGAATATCAACAGAACTGGAGATATGCCCATGTACCTTTTCCAGTCTTTTGAATATGTTTGTATGTTCCATTATGATACTATACAAACTTCTAATATCACAGACTGTTATTGTTTCTGGGTTTCACCTGAATGATGTCTGTGTGACTGTGGTCTGGCTTCCTTTCTTAGCACTGCATTTCTGGGTAAAATCCATGTTGATGAATAAAATTATAGTTTCTCATTCTCATGTTTTGTGAATTCTGAAAATCAGTGCTGTGACCATCATAATCATTAGTTTAGGAGATATATATTTAGATTTCTGCTGAGTATGTAACTGAAGATAAAATTTGGGGGTCAGAATAGATCAGTAATGGTTTTATCTCTTTGCTATCCAATCTGCAGCATCTAAGTTTTGAAGTTATATGTTCTCTACTATATGTGGCTTTGCTATTAGTGTGTACTTGTATCACTGTGATTTTAATTTGCATCTCTTTAAGCACTAATAAAAATAAATCCACTTCTAGGTATCAGTTTCCCACTTAAATGTCCTCTCCTGTGTAACATACCTGATGTATGTTCCCTGTTATGCTACAAACCAGATACCTTACTCTGGGTAAAAGTGTTTTAGAAGATATTTGGATGTAAGTTTCTTGTCACACTAGTACTGCAAGCACATTTTCTCACCATGTGCTTGATTTTTACACTATCAATGAAATAGTTTGATTAATGGACACTATTAATATTATTAATAGTTTATTTTTATCTTTTATGATTAATTTTGTCCCTTATTTGAAAATTATTTGTTCATTTATTTAACCATATTTTTGCATATTTGCTTTTAAAATTATAAAAAAGGAAAAAATAAATTAAAATAAATTATTTGAACTGCAAAACTTTGTGTTGTAATTTTAAAATCTTTGTATGTACATAAATTTTTAGTAAAAATATTTTAAAGGATCAGTGTGATGAAATTTTAAAATTTAAAACAAAAGCACTTGAAGCAGCTCTTATTTGGGAAGTTACTAGTATGTCTGAAGGAGAGACTTGAAGCCTGGACAACATGGAAGACCTGGGAGGTGACAACACTTACATGACCACAATAATGGAGATCAATTCAGAATCTATGTCCAACATGCACTTTAAATATAATTGAAAACATGCAAGGCCAATAAAAACTCTTTGAAGTCATTTTTTTAACTTTAGAAAGATAAATTTGGTTTTATCTTTGGATTAAACAAGAAAGGAACAGAAAATGACATAAATGGCCAGCTAGTAGACTCAGTGTAATTCAAGTAAGACAAATCATGGTACCTTTAATGTAATGATTTTGATTATTTTGGTAAAAGTGACGTTTTGTACAATTAAATTATTTAGGAATATATATGTTGAAAAATAATGGGAACATAGAGACTAGGCATGGCTTTTTATGAGTAAAAATATCAATAATTATTCCCAAGACTTTTGCATAGAGGAAAAAGTATATTTCTATAAATATTTGAGACAGAAATGCCCTTAATGAATCAGATTGTATTTATCAATATAATGGTTTATCCCTGAACATATTTGTAAGAAATGTGTGCATAACTTTGAAAATTGCTTATAGACTTTGAGTTTAATAACAAAATTTTAGAGATTTTACCATGAATTGGTAATGGAAGTTTGCATGAGTTTTTAACTGAATTTACAGTTGCCCCAGATTTTCTTTCTTAGCCACCCTTGTAGGATATTCACTTGTGTTCGTTATTGGTCAATGGCAATGAGAGAAAATGGTGAATTTACATCCTGCTTCAAAATTATAGAAATAGATATTGTGTCCCATGCTTTCTCTTTCTATCTTCATACTGTTTAAATTCAAATGGGAAATTCCCCACTGATGATACAAAGGAAACAACCACCTAATTTATATTGATCTGAAAGGAAAAATAGATTATAGACCACTGAAGCATAGCACATCTTTTTGTTTTGTACTAGAAGATTATGTGAGAGATGAAGAAGTTTCTGCCCATTAAATATATTTTTGGTTACTTCAAATTAGTCTAGACAGACTACTTTAAGAATTATATACAAAATATTGCATATACATAGGTTTTTATGCAGTAAATTGTTAAATCCAACATGCCTTACTTGTACGTGTTACTTAGAGAATCTTGTGTGCTCAGGTGAGTGTCGTATCTCTCCCACCTGTGCAGGTCAACGTATCATAACAATAAGATTGTTCTGGGCATTGAAGGTGGTAAAAGTTCTCAGTTATACAATGACAACATCAAAGTACACTACTGATTGGCTAAATTGGGAGATCGGCTTTTTACTGCTTATTCTGCTTCTTGTCTCACTAAAATCTAGAAGCTGAAATGCCTTTGTAAGAATTATTTTTAAATTTAATTTCATAGTATCTCTTTTTCTATCAACGTTGACCAATAAGTTATCTTTGTGTATAAGTTTATGTTTTCCAGATGATTCTGTTCATGGTATTGTCTACTTTGGTTAAGTAATTAAAATCATTATTTAAAATTTTAAATAGACATCAGAGAAGCTTATGCACTGTTTCTATACATGCATATGAAACCCTAAACACAGCCTATGAAAACTTTAGTAGAGCCCCATAAACCAAAAGACACTAAAGAAGGAAAATTGAAATACAAAACAGGAGAAGTGATTTGGTTTGCAAAAAGAATTTTGCTGTTTAATAACGTCTAAAGATTTTACCCTAAATATAAAAATTAACAATTTTGTAGTAATCTAGTTAATATGTGCCATGGTGCAACATATACATCCATTATATATGTTCCTAAATATCCTAAATAATGTGGATTAGGATTAACAATGTATATTAAATAAAAGTGCTCTCAATTATAGTCTAGTTAAACATCTTTGAAAGAGCTCAAGAAAAATAAGAAATGAATTTGGTGTAAAAATTGGAATGTAATTGCCAAATGGAATTATATTATGGGAAAATAAGATTTTCTTCTCATCAGGAATTTTCATTTGTGACAAAGAACAATTTTAGCTGATCAACAGGTGTACCTTTTGGAAAGACACAAGTATAACATAAATAAATATGTTGGTATACATGTTGATAAATATGTTGCTATATAAACATTTTAGTTTAATCCTACATATATTCAATTTTGTGCATTTAAGCATTCGTGTTTTGAAAATGTTGCAAGTTTTTAAAGAATTTATCAATATTTGCAATGTTTTGTAGTACATTTCAAATATCCCCAAAGAAAAGGGAATTAGAATGAAAAGAATTTGATGCTTCTTTTGAATCCAGAATATTGACTATTGGGAAGAAGTCGGAGAAAATTATGGAAGTTATCAAGAAACATAAGAATATAACGATACAATTAGAAATTTCCAAAAATATGCACAAGTCAAAATAAGTTGTTTTGAATGATTGTAGGTTTGTTTTAGCTTTCTGAAGGAAATAATGGATTTAAAATGTATACTATACTATTATGGAGTACTACATGTGCTATGTTATAGTGTGCTACTATTATTTATACTATTGTTATTTTCTACCCTACATATACTATTATTTAAACTTTACTGTTATTATTTATACTATACTCTTGTCATACATGCTTTATTATTGTACTATAGCATTATTATTGTTTATACTATGCTGTTATAATTGTCTAAAAGTTTTCTTTTTAACAATTTATTTATTTTACCTCAAGTCAAATTCCTGACAACCAATACCATCTTTTCTTTTTTATTTAGCATATTTTAATACATTGTTGATATGGTTGTTTACTTTTGTTTTCCTGTATATACACTGCCAAATGGATATTCATACATATGCCCATATATAAAATTGAAGATGATCTAGCTTTATATATAACATTTTATATAAGTGATAACTTCATTTACTCTTTTATACATAATTTACACTTTTTACCAGTTTAGTATTTTATCCAAAATTATATTTACTCTTACTTTTGTAATGAATATCTCCTACTCTTGATTTTTATATAATCTCCTATGAAATCACACAATTATTTCACCATCATTTGTAATGATAGGCAAGGTATATTGCCAGAGTTTGGAAAAGAGGTGATATGACAACACATACTCAAATGTGTCATTTGGTATTTTTCTGTACAAGATTTTGCTGCAAAGTATCTATATAACGTTTTTCTGGTGCGGGGAATCGAACTCAGGACCTTGCACTTGCCAGGCAAGCACTTGTGCCACTGCAAGAGAGCTGTATCCCCGGCATGTTTATATATTTTTAAATGGTAAAATATCACTTGAAATCAAAGCTGAAGGACTACGTTCTAAATAGTAGGAATCTTAAAAAGCTAATGTAATTATGAAGCGAGCAAATAAGCAAAGTATACATGTAACTGATGTGAAATAATAAAAACATAAAAAACTGAAGCACACTATTCACGGATTTTATATGACTGGCTACAGTAATGAATCACTGGTTCTAATTTAAAATAAAATTACATAAAAATATGTAGTGATAAGAATATAAAGAATCAATATACATGTAAATAATTCATAAAGTATCAATATATAGAAAAGAGAATTTAAAGTAAATTTCTCCGGGCAGATTAATTTTAAAAAGAGAAAAATGATAATGTAGGAAACCTGGACATAAAAACAGCTTTCTGAGAATTACTTGTTAAACCAAAGCTCACGGTGTACTAAGTAGCAAAAGACAGAAGAGAGTCGGGAGACGCAGTGCACATCCGCATCTTGGCACCGTGGACGCTGAGGCAGAAGGATGTGCCTTTGGGCGTCTTGGGAACACTCAGCAATACCATCTTAGCAGTACTCAGTCTCAAATAAGATAATAAAAAGAAAAGAAAGAAATTAGAAGGAAGAAAGTCCTGTATGAGAATATTTTGCAGGTAACACCAATTGGAAATCTTTTTCACATCACCAGTTTGGGGGGATATGTTCTCAGTTGGGATGCAATCTATGCTGTGCAAGGCTTACAGTCTTGCTAGTTTGTATCAGCAGGCTGACAGACTTAATAATCTGACAGCTTTACAACTAGAAAAAGTATTAACCTAAAAAATGGATTTTAAAAATCCCTACTTAAAATAAAGTTAGTGAAATACAATAGGAATTCTAATGCATGCTCTGCAAGGTGTTGAATAAGATTATTGGTTGAGTCCAATTAGCATAAGAGCAAGTTCACTTTATAATAAAATATCATAAAGAATGAATATTGAGTTTTCAAATAACACTTAAAAATAAATCACAAATATAAATATAGATTCTGCTATAGAGCTTACACATGAACATTTCCTAAATTTTTTAAAAAACAAATAATTTCTCTGTTAAGCAAACATTCTATACCAAATAATATTTACTGCAATTAAATAGACCAAAAAATAAAATGTAAAGATTCAATAAGCTAGTTACAAAAGACAGGCAATTTTAAAGTCAATTAATAGTAAATATATGCATGTTCATTTTATAATTAATAAGTCTATCCAAAATTATGATAACACAGGTTAATATTAGCATGCTGTTACAATCACATATATCTTTTGAGTATGCATACATGTACTCATCTAAAATTAAAATTTATATTGCAGAAGACAAATATATATATGTATATATGTGTGTGTGTCCATATCAACTGATGTACTGTATCAATAGCATATTTTCAGTCTGTGATATAAGATTGAATTTATTACATGCAAGTAATACCTTGGGCATAGTTGAATTATATGTGCTTGATACTGAAAATTAGTGATTCAATATAAAAATGAAGTTGAGGATGAACTCTTTATTGTTTCAATTTTAATGGTATCTTTGCCACCTATGAGGTCGGTATTTACCATTTTCAGCCTATTTTCTATCATTCCAGGAATAGTATTCCTTAAAATAGCCATTCACTCTCCTCTGCTAAGTAATGACAAACAAGGCCCATCCTGGGAAATTGTTGCTAGAGCTTGGTGTGCGTTAATTGAGACAGACAGAAATTGATTTGCGCCCAGCCTGAATTTGAAAATACTTTTGGAAGTGCAGCAACTGGAAATGGTCTAAATTTTTATTGATCCATTTAAATAATTTTCTCTAGAGCTTGTAATGATTAATTCATCATTTTAGAAAAAAACACCTTTAGACAAAAATATTAGAGTGCTGATATTATCAGGATTCCATTGCATATCTGAAAACATTTAGCACAATGCCCTTTTAGCTATATTTCAATACTCAAATATGATTTTTAACGATAATAGAGATATACATGTTTCTGAAAGAAAAATGTAGAAAGAAAAAATTAATGTACATTGCTCGTTAGTCATAATATTTAGTTACTAAGTTTTTAAAGTTACCACTCTGTACCATATTGCATTATGTGTTCACAATGTTCTTTGAAATTACAGGATGCTTTATCTATATATGGAGATAAATCTTGATATCAGAAAATGGATCATGACAGCATAACATCTTTTTAATACACAGCTATCTAGAGGAGGTATTAAAGTCTTAATTTTTTTATTTTAAAAGTAAAAGAATGAAAGCATATTAACAAACAGTCATTTACAAAGTAGCACAAGAATAGTAACTAGCAATGCTAAATTACAGACAAGGTAATGGGGAATTAACAATGATTGTTGAAATACATATTGATAACTTCAAAGTGCATACTAAGGAAAACAAATACAGACACTCAAGATTCATCAACTATTTAGTCATTACCTGTCCCTTTACATAAAGTGATAGAAGACAGCAGTACACCTATGCTATCCTGCATAGACACACATAGTTATCCCTTCCTTTTCTCTTTCCCTCATCCCAGATGCTCTTTACTTTTGAGGAGTTTCCTTTTGTTTCACAATGTTTATCATACCTCCTAAATTTTATTCACACATTCAGGTTCTTACACTAGTGATACAATACTTTACTTACACATGCACATCTGATTTATTTTACTTATGAGTATGATCTCTAGTTTTGACCATTTATCTTTAAAAGCCTCATGTTCATCTTTCTTTATAGGTGAATAATGGTCCATTATATAAACATGTCAAAAATTTTTTATCCAATCCTCAGTGGATGAACATTTGTGTTGTTTCCACAACTTAGCAATTACAAATTGTGCTGCTATAAACATGGCTGCACATATATCACTGTGATATGATGGTTTCAGATCTTCTGGGAAAATATCCAGAAGGAGAATAGCTGGGTGGAAGGGCAACTGCAGACCTAGTTTGCTAAGGAATCTGCAAACTGATTTCCACGGTGATTTCACCAGTCTGTATTCCCACTAGCAGTGGGGAAGAGTTCCTATTTCTCCATATCCTGGCCAACATTTGTTATTGGTTGATTTCTTAATGATAGCCATTCTTATTGGAGTGAGATAAAATCTCAATGTTGTTTTAATTTGCACTTCTTGAATGACTAATGATGTTGAACATTTTCTCATATATTTATTTGCCGCTTGTATTTGTTAACCTGAGAAGTGTGTATTAACTTCAGATGCCAATTCTAAGATTAGGTCATCGAATTTGGGGATGTTGATGTTTTTAAATTCTTTATATGTTCTAGATAGAAGATCTTTGTCCAAGAGACAGCCAGCTAAGATATTTTCACAATTTGTGGGGTTTCTTTTTACTCTGCCGGTGATTTCTTTAGATGTGCAAAAACTTTTCAGTAAGGTGAGGTTCTAGTTGTTCATTCTTTGAAGTATTTCTCTTGCAGTTTAATTTTTGTTCATGAACTCTCTGCCTACCCCTATGTCTTTAAGATTTTTATCTACTCTCTCTTCCAATAGATTTAGTGTTTCTGTTTTAATATTGAGATCTTTAATCCATTTTGACTTGAGTTTGGTACATGGTGATACATTTGGGTCTATTTTCAGTCTTCAGCAAGTAGCAAGCCAATTTTTCCAGCACCATTTATTAAAGAGGTTATCTTTCTTCCACTGAGCTTGTTTGACCCCTTTTTCAAATATTAGGTGACTGAGTGTGTTTGTGGTTATGGTTGCATCTGGCAGTCTGTTCCATTGATCCTCAGGTCTATTTTTCAGCCAGTGCCATGTTGATTTTATTACAGTAGCTTTGTAGTATAAGTTTAGGTCAGGGATTGTGATTCCACCAGACTTATCTTTGTTGCTCAGGATTACTTTTGCTATTCTGGGTCTCTTCTAGTTCCAGATGAATTTTCAGAATGTTTTCTTTGTGAGGTATGCTAATGGTGTTTTAATGGGAATTGCATTGAGTATGTACAACAATTTTGGTAGTGTGGCCATTTTCACAATGTTCATTCTTCCTATCCATGGGTAAGGAATATTTTGCCATTTATTCAAGTCTTCTTTGATCTCTTTTTAGAGAACTGTAGTTTTCTTTGAATAGATCTTTTACTTCTTTTATTAGATTGCTTCCTAAATATTTCAATTTCTTGGATGAATGGTGAATGGTATACTTTCCTTAATATCTATCTGAGTTTGTTTGTTGTTTGTCTACAGCAATGCTACTGATTTTTGAGTGTTGATTTTGTATCCAGCTACATTCCTCAATTTGATTAGTTCCGGATATCTCCTTGTGGAATTTTTGGGGTCTTCCACATAATGTGTCATGTCATCTGCAAATAGTGATAATTTCACTTCTTCCTGTCTTACTTTATTTCTTTTATTTCTCTCTCTTGTTTAATTGCTCTGGCTAATGCTTCCAGAACTATGTTGAATAGAAGTGGTACAAGTGGACATCCTTGTCTTGCTCCTGACTTTAAAGTGAAAGCTTTTAGTTTTTGTCCATTTGCTATGATGTTGGTTGTTCATTTGTCATAGTTGGCTTTGATGAGATTGAGGTAAAGGCCATCTATTCCTATTTTCTGTAGGGTTTTATGATGAGTGCATATTGGACTTTGTGAAAAGCTTTTTCTGCATCTATTGAGATGATCATGTGGTCTTTGTCTTTGGCTCTATGGATATAGTGAATTACATTAACTGATTTGCAAATATTGAACCGTCCCTGCATTCCTGAAATGAATCCAACTTGGTCATGTTGTATTATTTTCTTTATGATTTGCTGCATTTTATTTGCTACTATTTTATTGAGTATCTTTGCATGTATGTTCATTAGGGAGATTGGTCTGTAGTTCTCTTTCTTGGTTGGGTCTTTCTCAGGTTTTGTACCAGTATAATACTTGCCTCCAGAAAGTAGTTAGAAAGAATTGCTTCCTTTTCAATTTCATTTAAGAGTTTGAGGAGTGTTGGCATTAAATCTTGGCTGAATGTTTTGTAAAATTCTGCTGTGAATCCGTCAGGGCCTGTGCTTTTCTTTGTCAGTAAGTTTTCAATCACATTTTCAAACTCATTAAATGATATAGCGTTTTTCATGATTTTTATATCTTCTGATTCAATGTTGGTAATTTGTACATATCTAGGAATCTGTCCATTTATTCTGAGTTTTCTATCCTATGGGAGTAAAGATTTTCAAAGTAGGCATTAAAGATATTCTGAAATTCTGTAGAATGTTTAGTAATTTCATCCTTTTCATTCCTTATTGCATGAATTTGAGTTCTTTCTTTTCTTTTTTTTTGATAAGGCTGACTAAGGCCTTATCAATTTTATTTAATATTTCAAAGAAGCAACTCTTTGATTCATTTATTTTTGTAGTGTTTTCTTTAATTCAATTACACTAATTTGTAGCCTAATCTTTATAATGTCCTCCCTTCTTTGGGCTTTGGGCTTAACTTATTTTTCCTTTTCTAAAAGTTTGAGGTGCAACATTAGGCTATTTATTTGTTCTCTTTCTGTTTTCTTCACATGTAAGTTCACTACTATAAATTTACCTCTGAGAACTGCTTTCATTGCATCCCACAGATTTCAGTAAATTGTATTTGCATTTTCATTGGTTTGTAGGTATTTTTTAAGCTCTTCTTTAATTTCTTCTGTGACCCATTATTGTTCAGGTGGCTGGTATTTAATTTCCAAGTGTTTATGGAGATTTTGGAGTTGCTTTTATCATTAATTTCCAATTTTATTGCACTGTGTTCAGATAATATGCATATGATAATTTCAAGTTTTTGCATTTAGGTAGATATACTCTATTGTCGAGAATATGGTCTAATTTAGAGAAAAGTCCCATGTGCAGCTGAGAAAAATGTGTATTCTTATATTGTGGTGTGGAACACTCTGTATGTATCTCCTAAGTCCATTTGTCCATTCATTTGGTTCAGGTCTGTTATATCTTTGCTGAGTTTTAGTCCAGTTGACCTGTCTCTGCATCAAAGGGGTGTTTAGGTCCCCTATTACGAAAGTGGAGTTGATTATTTGTTTTTTCATGTCTGTTAAGATATGTCTCATAAAAATTTGGTGCTCCAATATTTGATGCATACATATTTAGGATTGTTATCTCTTCCACTTCCAGTTCTCCCCTAACTAGTATGGAGTGACCTTCCTTACCTCTTTTGGTTGTTTTTGGTTTCAAGTTTACATTTTCTGCAAACATAATAGCTACCCCCGCTTTTTTCTGGATTCCTGTTGCATGGAGAATTGTTTTCGATCCTTTGACTTTCAGTCCATTGATTTCCTTTTGAGTAAAGTGTTTTTCCCATATACAGCATATTGTGGAATTTTGTTTCTTAATCCATTCTGCCAATCTGTTTCTTTGATTGGTGAATTGAGGCCATTTATATTAATGGTTATAACTGGTATATGCTGGCTTATCCTTGTCATGTTATTTACTTGCTGTTGTTTTCCTACTTTTGCTATGTGTTTAATTGCTTGCTCTGCTTGAGGGTTCTTTTCTATTGTTCTTGACATGGTGCTCTCTTTTTTCTCTGTCTAGAATATCTTTTAGTGCTTTTTGTAAGATTGGCTTGGAACTCATCAAGTTCTTCAGTTATTGTTTGTTGTGGAAATCTTTTATTCCTCTATTACATTTGAAGAGTTGTTTTGTAGGACACATCAATCTTGGTTGGAGTGTTTTGTCTCAGAACCTGTATTATGTCACTCCAAGCCCTTCTCCACTGAATGATTTGTTTTGAGAAGTCTGCTGTGATTCAGATGGGCTTTCTTTTATATGTGATCTGTTTCTTTTCTCTAGCAGCTTTTAATATTCTGTTCTTTTACTGGAGATCTGGGATCTTGATTATTATATGACTGGGTGTGACTATATTATAGTTATAGCTATTTTGAGTTCTATATACCTCATTTACCTATACATAAGAATCTTTTGCCATTCTTGGGAAATTTTGAGCTATTATTTCTGCAATATTCTTTTTACATCATTTGTGTTGCCTCCTGCTGTTTCATTGACTCCAATTAATCTGACAATATTTCTCTGTGCCTCATCCTGCAACTGTTGAATTGATTTTTCCTGGATCCTTGTTGATTTTAAGAGATCCTTCCTTTCATGATTGCTAGCTCTCATGCTGTCTTCAATATCTGAAATTCCATCTCAGTTTCATTCAAGTGGTTTTCCAGGCTTTCACTGGAAGTTTTGATTTCCTGGAAATCTTTGTGAATCTGTTTCATGTGTTCTAGTTCATTCCTATATTGTTCATGTTAACATTTGCATCCATTGCCTATGTTCATCTATTGTTATACATTTCTTCTCTAGATGTCCTGAGAAATTCTATTATTATTATTGTTATTTCGTTTTTTGCCTGAGAGATTATTTCTGATCTGATCTCTTCTATGCCCTGATGGAGTTGTTTCTTTACTTCAGATGTGATCTTTTCAGAGATTTCAGGTATGTAGCTTCCACGTTCTCCTATGTCAGTGTCTCCTGGACTTGTTCTGGGTGGAGTTGAGTTCTGAGATTCCATTTTGTTCCTATGTCTTGTCATTTTGGATGTCAGATGAAAAGGGCTGAGCTACAAGCTACCCAGGCAGCTCACTGAAGGCCTCTAGGGACCCTAGTTTACATGACTATCAACCTTATCTCAAGGATGGTAGAAGGCAGTAGACCATTGAGCCCAGGATCCCCAGGCAATTGGTGGGGCCCTCAGCTCAGACCACAACTGCAATGGTGGAGGAATGCTGGCCTTTGGTACCAGGGTCTCCAGCCCATGGATAGAAAGCATGTGGGCCTCAGCCATGAATTTGATGGTGGCCAGACAGGGCCCATTACTCCAGGATCCTCAGGTAGCTTGGCTGGGTGAGGGCAGGCCTCACCTCCCAACCTAGAAAACCACAGAGCCTGAGGCTGCTCCTGTGCATCAGGCCTCACCTGCCAATGGAGTGGTCTACAGAGACTGGGGCTGCTCCTGGGCTTCAGGCCTCACCCGCCAACAGAGATGTCCACAGTGAAGGGCTACTGCGGCACCACTTTCCCAGGCTGAGCTGCTTCCCTGTCCCAAAGGAACGGGGCAGAGAGTATATGCGGGCCTCATCTGCCAATGGAAAGGGCCGCTCTGGTGCCACTTCCCCAGCACAAGCTGTTTCCCTGTCCCAAAGGAGCCTGAAATATTTTAGAGTTCTGTACAACCCAAGTTCATCCCCACTCCCCAGGTGAATTTGCAGCTGATAATGACAAACGCAGGATTTATGTGCTCTCAATCACTAGAGTCCTCTGCCAAAACAGCTGAGAATTCCTTTAGAACTACATTTTCAATCTCATTCTTTCATTCGTATTTCACATGTACTAATTCCAAGAAAAAGAAATGACCTGCAGAATTTCATGGTAAATGCAGCTAGGCTCCAAAGAAGGCAAATTCTCAATGAAAGAAGCTTGCTCTGTAAAACTCAAGATTTTCATTTAAAGGAGAGAGAGAGAGGATGGCAATACTATATGGACTGATACATGTGGAAAATTTTGAGTCTAAAGTTTTTAAATGTCAACTTAAATAAATGGATTTTTCTTTCCATTTCATAGTTAGTACATTCTCTTGTTTTATGACTTTATCTAGCAAGACTGTACGCATATCCTTAAGATTAAAGTCACTATTAGTTGAATTTCAGTATGTTTATTTGAGCAAGATTATATATGCCATTCAAATATGCTAAATACATATTTTATTTTCTACCTTGGATTTATATTTTCTTACCACTTCAATTTTACATGTTATAAATGCTGTGCTATTTGATGTGTGTGTTTATCATTACAGCAAATCCTTCACAGTTTGTATATTTAACCAGCATGAAATATTCCAGTTCTCCTATTGAAATCTTTTTCACTTTTAATTATGTTTGCTTTGGTTTTAATATTGCTGCATCTGTTTCCTTCATAATCTCATTTGCTCTCTGTATCATTTTCCATTTCTGAATTGTCGGCTGTTTTTTAATCTGTTATGGAATGTCTTCTTAATTAGGATAAAAATTCATTTTTTTTTTTTTTTTTTTTTTTTTTTTTGCGGTACTGGGGATCGAACTCAGGACCCTGCGCTTGCTAGGCAAGCGCTTATTCCACTGAGCTATATCCCCAGCCCCATAAAAATTCATTTTGTTTGACCCAGTTCATCTACATTTTAATGAAAAAATTTAAATACTTTATACATATAAATTAAATATCATATACATTTCAGAAATATGCTTGTCAGCTCACACATATTAAAGATTTACTAAAAGAAATCCTGAGCATATAGCCATTTAAAATAGAATTTATATGCCTCACTTTTTTTAGTTTTGTTTATTTTATTGACATGAATATATGCTAATAATGCAAATTACAATAAGGTAATACACAATATTGAGAGATACATTTTGTATCATTGCAAAATGAGGCTTCTTTATTCAAAGTTACAGTACACTTCATTAGTGAGAGGTAAACTGATATTTATGCATGGCACATTTTTTAGATGGTGATAATATTCGTGTGACAAAGTATCCGATGTAAAAAATAACATTTTACCTTTTCAGATACTGGTTATGTAGTAATTCAATGATTTGAGTTAGATGACTTTGATTCTATTAGGGCTATAAATATTGAGCCTAAATCTCAAGGTAGTATAAGGTAATTTTCTCTTCAAATATGGGGTATGGAGAAGAAATACCAAATTTTTTCTCGTCTCTGCTGTACACAAAAACAAAGACAAAACTACTTTAGACATATCTGAGGGAAGCTAGAATCCGGAGGGCAGTTTCAAGAGAGGCGCTACAATGACCTCAGCGTTAACTGTCCTGTGATTCCTCAAATCTCTGATTCGCACATAACACTGCAGCACTGCTCCCCTTGAGCCACTCCAAGCGTGGCTCCCGTTGGCCCTGGGGTGTCTCTGGTCACCGCTCCGGGAGGCATGAGGAAAACCCTTGCTGGCGATCGTATGGTACTACTTGTTTCAGCATTCAGAATAAGTAGGTTTTTAGAAAATTCTCATTCCAACATATATTTCAAGTAATTTATTGCACATCTTGGAGACACAGAAAGAAACAATTCTAGAGGTAAAAGAACCATAGCGTTCCCACTCAGCTGATGCTACCCGCAGCCACAGAAGGAGCCCGACTTCGAGTTTCCAGAACCCTAAGGCTACCTGCATGTGATTCTATGCAGCAAGCATGAAACACTAGTGTGAGAAATCTATTGGGGAGTGAGGTCACAGGTCATCACAGCTATAGAGGAAGCAGTCCTAATACCTCAGGGAACTTAGTTCCACCTCAGTACTCACAAAATATGGAACACAGTATCAAATGAGAATGTTACAGATTTGGATTTTTATATTGTTTTTCTTCTTTCAGTTTGGATTTGACAGGGACAAATTACCTTTTCTGCTTGCCTATCTCTTCTTTCAGAGTGGGACTATCTATCTTTATTTCTGTTCTACCACTATATTTTGGAACATGAAGCTCATTAGTATCATAGGCTAATAGCTACAGGTGGTCTCATTTCTGCATGAATTGTGCTTTGAATTCATCTCATGGCAGATTCAGATGAAATTATTAACTTTGGACTTTTGAATTGCTGCTTGACCCAGTTATAAACTGGAGGCAATCTATCTCTGCAGTCATCTTGGAGAACATATTCAAATCCCACAAGTTAAAAGTGGAAAAGGTTTATTCTGGTTTACAGTTTGTAGTGGTTTCAGTCAATAGAATGCTGACTCCAGGGCAGGGTAGCAAGGCAGAGAGGAGTGGCAAAGGAAGCTCCCTGAGGGCAGGCAGGAAGCAGAAAGCAAGTTCATGACGAAAGTAGAGGCCACGTCCACCCACATCCCAAATCACATTTAGCTACAAACTCATCAGTGGACTAATCCACTGAAAAAAAATTCACTCCTCAATACTCAATCACCCCCAAAAGCCCCACCTGCAAACACAAGAACAATGGGGGGACATCAGGATACAAACCATGACACTATTGGTATGTAATGAGTGAATTATGTGTGTCAGAAGACTAGTGAGTGTGGGGTCGGAATGCAACAGTGTGCATGTGTTCTATAGAGTTCATATTTTGGATACTAAATACCCAATGCCACAGAGATGGTAAATGGATACTTTACAAGATGATGAGGTCATGAAGGTTCTAGTTTGTATGAATGAATACACGCCTTTGTCATTGGAATGACGGGCTCAGCAGTGTTTTCTGAATGAAAGGATGAATTCAACCACTCTCCTCCTGTGGCATCCCCTCACCTGTCCTTCTGCCCTAGATCCTGTAGTACGTGGGATCCTGCAAGATGTAGGCCTTTTGTCCTTGGACTTTACAGTTGCAGAACATTGAGAAATAAATTTCTTTATAAATTACCCAGCCTGTGATAGTCTTTCATAGCAACATAAAATGCATTAAGATATAGTACTGGGGACACAATTTTAAAAACAAAAGTCTGTATTTCTCATCAAACACAAATGTGATAGCAGAAGAACAGCAGTCATAAATACAGAGTTTGAGAGTTAATTAGGATCACAATGTGTTAAGTAGAAAAGGAGCTAAATTATCTGACCACACCATGTGATATTAGGGAGTCACACTGAAGTGTGCACCCAGTAAAAACTGCGCAGAACTGGAGGGTAGGAAGAGATGAGCATAGCATGGGTTAGAATATAGGAGGGTTAGTTTAAAAGGAGCTCTAAAGCCTGCATTAGATTGAACCAAGGATCTCAGTGGAGTCCTGTGTTAACTCTGACCCTGATCCTAACCCCAATACAGTCATTTAACTGAATATTTTGTTTTTCTGAACATTATTAATCAAATTTTGAATGTGACGTTTAAATGCCATGCATGTGTTTTTCTTTGTTCTGCCTTCCCCCAAAGTGAGCTCTTTCAATTTGAGCCTTTATCTCAATTTGTAATGGGAATTCAAATATGCTCATTCTACACTGAAGATAAGGAATTTCTTTACCTTTAAAACTTACATTTCACTTAAGTGATATAAGATTAGGCACCCTTCATTTCTGGGACAAAACCCTGACACGTACAACCTCAAGGAAGAGAAGGTACTTTGACTCAGCTTCAGCAGGTTCAGTCCATAGTCAGGTGGCTTAAAGACAGAAATGGACCATCAGAGGGTCTTGCCATGAAAGCTGTTGATGGTGTGGCAGTGGGAAGTAGAGAAAGAAGGGAGGAGTGGGACATGAGAACACACCCTTCTAACTCATGCCCACAACCACTGTCCCTTCCCACAAGGACCCACCTCTGGACATGAGACATTTAGGACTATTTCAGATATAAACCATAACACCCTGCCTTTGCCCCTTTCAAAGCTCATGTTCAAATCATTACACAAATTGCATTTAGCCAATCTGGAAGAGTCACCAAGGATTAAAGAGTCCCAACACTGCTGAAAAGTACAAGTCCAAAATCTCTGGGGCTCAAGGCAAACTTCACAGAATGAACCTCGTGTAGTGTAAACATTTCCCCTCCTAAAGGGAGGGGGAGGAAGTACACAATCAGTGAAACTAAAACCACAGCCCAGCAGGACAAACGATAAATCCTGTTCCTCCATGCCCAGCATCAAAGGCACCAGATGATGTAGTAAGATGTAAGCTCCAAATGGCTTAAATGGCCTTGTCCATGCTGCATTTCTGAATACAGCCCATTGGCCTGGCTTTTCTATCTGCCTTTGGCTTTCCTCATAGATAATATAGGTTCCTGGAATCTGCAACTTCCTGAGGTCTCCCATTCATCTTAAGTTTTACTCTCATAACTTCATGCTTCACTCTCCCAGAGGAACTTGGCAGGGAATGTGACCTTTCTCACATGTTACCTGACTCTCAAGCCTTCTGGAACCTATGTGGAAACCTCTGTATTACCAAAACTCTTATATGCTTCATGACTGAAAAACAATGTCACTTGGAAAAGATCAAACTCCATCCTCTTGAACAATAGCCTGTCACCTTTGCACCATAGGTGCAGTAGTATCTGCATGTTTAAATGATTGAACGCAGGGGTACACTTGCCTGGGTAGCACTGAGTAGGCAGGTATCTCAGGGACTGTCTGCTCACGGAAAACATTCCAAGTTTTATAACTTTAAGTCTGAAATGTGTTAGGTTTTATAGATTTTTTTTTTGAGGTAAGCTCTCACTGTGCAGTTCAGGCTGACTTTGAACTTTTCATGTAGCCTAGGCTGGCCTTAAACTTGTGACATTCCTGTCTCAGCCTCCTGAGTGTTAGGATTGCAGGTGTGCACCACCATGCCCAGCACAAGACTTGTAGATTTTTGAGATGCCCTCTAAGAACTTTTCTCCTATCCCTCTTGTACAAAAAAGCTGACATACTTTTATGTTAATTTTTTCAGCAGGCTTTCTTTTGTCTCTTGCCTCAGCTTTCCAGGGTCTTTCGCTCTGACAGCTTTTGAAGTTGCTCAGCTGTCTCATTTGCTTCTAATTCTCACTGTAGATCTGGTTAAATGCAGCCAGAAGTAAGAATGCCACAACCTGAATGATAGGGCTGCCTTGAGATCTGCAGATTT
The DNA here is from genome assembly GCA_004027595.1 of Dinomys branickii. Lineage (NCBI taxonomy): Eukaryota > Metazoa > Chordata > Mammalia > Rodentia > Dinomyidae > Dinomys > Dinomys branickii. The sequence continues at coordinate 10,715 of PVLD010014502.1, read as the reverse complement.
AACCAGACTGCCTACTACAGTTTCAGAACCCCATCAAATTATCCTGACATAAACGAAATCTGGAAACATTTACTGCCAGATCATAACACACACGACCTCTAGTCCACATGCCAGTGCTGTGCTTGCTCTCAGCTGAAACATCCTGAGCCTGGATTTACCATCCTTGCTTTCATCAGCACTCGGGCTCTTCCGAGCTCTGACCAGTACCCACAGGTACTATTCACAGCATTCTAGGTCTTCTCAACTGAGATCTTCCAATATTTCCAAATTCTTCCTGCAAACCAGTTCCAAAGGCTCTAAACTTCACCATCAGGTTTAATCAGAGCAGTGGCTTTAATCCTAGTATCGATGATGTGTATTAGTCACTTTCCTCTCACTGAGCAAAATATCAACAGCGAAACCTTTAAGGAGAGGTTCGTTTTGGTTCACAGTTTCAGCAGGTTCAGTGCATGGTCCCCGACAGCAAGCGGAATACTGTGCTGGGAGGTCGCGGCAGAGGAAAACTGCTCCTGTCACAGCGGCTGGACGCAGAGAGAAACGGGAGAAGCTGAGGCAAAAATCCACCTTTTGAAGTCACAGCCTCAGGGACCAGCCCCTTCCAAACAAGTCCCACCTCAAAGGTGAGCCTTTTGGGCGTCATTGTAAATCTAAGCCACACACAATATCAACCATCTAATTTCATATCTTACTTGTTAGTTTTTGAGTTTCATGCCCAATTTGTGTTCTCATGCTGTCTTAAAATGTTTATGTTTGGCATGCAAAGTAATTTATATTTTTCAAAATGACTTGTACATTTTCTATATAAAACACCACTCTGAACTCTGAATGCACAATGTAACAACATGCAAATATGAAATGTAATTAATTAGCATATAGAGATATGTATATATAAAGGAAATAAAATCGATCCTTTTTCTTGTCCTAGGATTTGACTTATTTCATAGTGTCAGTGTTGGCTGTGGTTAAAATCTCTACTACTAGTTTTAATGTTAACAAGAGATTGAGAATCATGAAAATTAAATATCTTCTTAAAGCTACGCTTTTAGCTAGTTCACAGGAAGGAAAGTTTCAGCTCTGGTCTTCAACAGCATCACTCCATTATTTATGTAAAGAAGTGGCTGTAGCCATCACAACATTCATTATTGCATACCACAAGTGGGAAACTCCACAAAAGGCCAATCGCAATATGTATAGCTTTAAGTTGTCAATTTTTGTGAATTTTCTTTCTAGAAAGTATGCAATAGCTTAATTACTTCATCTAAACAACTTGAATACTAAATCGCAAACAGCTGCTTCAATACGTGCCGCAGTGTTTCGTCCATGAATAAATAAATACACAGAATGAGGAGTGACTGTAAATAGAAGAGATCACATGTGTTTATACACATAATAGGAGCCTGGTGGCAGCTGGACTGGTTTTGAGTCTATGGATCTGTGGATATGGTCTTTGTGTGTAAACATTCACAGATGGGTACATTTTCTCTATGAAAAACACCTGCAGAAAAGGTACCGGAAACTCTTCAGAAAAACCTTGAATCATTCCAAATTTATCTGACACCACCTGGTGATTTATGATGCTCGCAGTCTCCCTTAGGAAGCATGCATTAGAAGATGAGGAGTTGGTTCAGCAATGCCAGGAGAGGAAATAGACCAGATGCACAGCGCTACCTTTCCCTCTCCACTCTCTCCTGTAGTAATTTCTACCTTCACATAGCCACTCATTCCTCGTTATACATGAAGAGTGGTACGGAATGTGAACAAAGTACAAATGACTTTGCCTACGCCACATTTTGCATCTGCCTCCTTATAGGGAAAACTAGATAATGCAAGATTTGAAAAATCCCTTTTATCTTCTGCCTTTTTTCATCATTTAAAACTCAATTTACTTTGCTCAAGACTTAGGTCGCCTACAGTGATACTTTCGGGTGTCTGTGTTATTGAATTAATGACACCCATGCAAGGGAGATGCGCCATACGCATTTCCATATAACATTTGTTTATTTTTCCTATAATGAGTCCCTCAGCCCAAGTGCTATTCTACTTGAGGCCCAATTCTGTATCTCTAAATAGGGTATGAACTCATGTAAAATGTTTAAAGCAAGTTAAATTTACCCAGGTAGAGACGAGGCCATAAGAAGTTCTACGCACCCGAAGTGGATATGGTTCTTTCCCAAAACAAACCAAAATAAAACAAAATATTACAAAACACAAGCAAACCACAAGCATCAGCATATTAACGATGTAACAAAACTTACCATTAAATGCATTTTGAATTACTTTTTAAATAAGGTGACTCCTAAATCTTGCTTGAATGGGGCTGTGTTTGGATAATAGATTTTTCCCTGTTTCTTCTCTCTTTCTTTGAAATAATTTAGTAACAAAGAAAAGAAAAGAGGGAGAAGTATGATTCCGTTGTCTATATTTTAGTGAATGCTTTTTTTCTTCATATATTGCAAAATACAATTTGAGTAAATGTCTACCTAAAAACAATTATGGTATATCGCTTTCTGGTGGGTACATTTTTTGAGAGGAGGGGAATAAATTTTCATAGGAAAAGATTTTTATATTTATTCTTATTTGATGAATAAAAATTATAGTTTGTCCTTCATCAAAGAATATATAAAGGACAAATGAAAACTTGGATTTTTATACTTATCATAAAGTTTTGGGCTACTACATGTCAATTAGACCATAAGTGTTTATGTTGATATAATAATTGTGATCCTAACATAAATAATAAAGCTATTAAGTATTACAACTATTACTACTACAAGCATATTCTCTTGTATTTAAGTATTCATAAATGCATATTTATAAACAATGTTTTAAAAAACCTGCTAAGAGCTGCAATAGGAACTTTGTGCGGAAAGTAGTATAACTTTCCAGCTGGAATCTGGTGCTGCTACTGAACTAATAAAAATGTTTTCTTAATGTATTTTGCAAACATTTTTCTGAAATATCTTCAGTAGTTTTATCATCAGACATTTTACAATTTAACTTTGTGCATTTCAGTGTGTTTGGGGTCATGTATTAAGGCAGAAAAACATAATGGGAAGAGCACGAGGCAGAGGAAACAGTTCACATCCTACCGACCAGGAAGCAAAGAGAGGGAAGAACCAGGGTCATGGTATCCACGTGAAGGGAAATATCCAACAGTTTAATTTCTTTTCACTTGGTCCCATGTCCTAAAGTTCCACAACCTTTCAAGAGCCTCCCAGGCTGGTGAACAAATCTTTGCCATATGAGTGTTTGGAAGTCATAGAATATAAACCTTAACAATAAACCTGCATGCAAGTTATATTAATTACTCTCTTTCACAAGATGACAAACTTAATGATTATCAGAAACAAACGATCATGTTTTCTGGAGCTGAGATTAAAAAATAAATCAGAAAAGGTACTCTGAAGTAGAAGTTACAATGTTAACAATGATGGCATCATTCCAATGTTTTATATATTTAATTACATGCCGTTGATATACTGCACAATTTCTATTTTTGTGATGAAGACATTGAGCTATAAATGTGTTGTCCCATATTGTACAGCTTGTAAATGTTAGAGCCAGGATCCATTTCTGGAATTCCAGCTCTAGAGCCAATGTATTTTATCGGAAAGATATAAATACTTCCATAAAAGGTAATAAGCCATTTGTAAATGTGACCCATTTGGATTTTTAATTTTATTGATGTGCCAGATGTCCTTATAATGAGATAATATATTAACTTAACAAGTACGAAACTGAGATATAGAATAAGAAATGTAATTAACATATATATCCCAGTAGACATTGGCTCATGTTAAAGAGGCCTCAGAAATGTACATAACTGACCAGGTATATTATTTTCATAAATAAAGTTTGGAAATCTAAACTTCCTCATATATAAACTGAAAGTGTTAATGGTACTCATATTTTATACAGCATAGAGTATATATATAATTATCTGATGCATTGTCTTATATTAGTCTAATTTCTTGCTGCTGGACAAAATAACTAACTCTGGAAACTTGAGAGGAGTTTATTTAGCTCATTTTCACATATTCTGTTCCATGTTTAGCTGGCACCAAGGGCACACATGGCGATGGAGGATATGGCAGAGCAAAGAGCTTAGCTTATCGTGTCCGGGAAGTAGTCAAGAAATGGTGCCAGGGAGAGCCATTTCCTCTAGAACTTTCTTCAAGCTACCCAACCCAGCACAGCAAAAGGTGCACTTTACCACACTCCTAGGAAGCTCTGTGCATCTTGTTAACCACCCTGTGTAACTGACACATGCATAGTACATAGACACAGTGCATATTTTATAGGTTTTGAGAGAATATATATTTTTATATACATTTTAATGTATAAAAATAGATAATTTTTATCAAAAATATTTATAATATCAATCTAAAATAAGAATTTGTAAATAAGACAATATATTTACACCATTTATTACAATTCTTATTACATTCTTTTCTAAGGCAACATGAAGCTCTTTATCCAATAACAGCTCAATATTACTTACAGCAGCTTGTTAGAATAATACTTTGAAGTATTCCTATTACATAAGGTCTGCTTTAATATTTAAATATTCCTAATTACTACTTTCATTTCTCATTAATTATTTTTGCTTTTTAAATATATAGAAAAGAAGCACATGTACATTATTCCTTAGGGTTTCGTAAATAATTCTTGCATAGAATAGAATCATATTGAAATATTATAAAATTTATAATCTTTACTATCTGTGGTTTAATATTCTATTAGATGTAAAATGGATTGAGATGATATTTATATATATATATATCAATTCCCTAGAATGAACGCTTTTGTATGTAATGCAAACATATACTGATAAAAAATGGGAAACATTATATAAAGTGTTAGTAACTTCAAATAAATGTATTTCGTTTCAGTGTTTTCATACTAATATTTTACTTATGAATTTTTAAAATTTAAATGAATGATATTTAAGGACCTAGAATTTATAAGTCATTTTGCAAGGATGTATGAATTCAATTTATAGAGCATTCTGAGCTTAATATTTTGATGGTATTCTTAATCAGATCTAAATGGAATTATATAAATTTGCATTTGATTCTTAATTGCCTTCAGCATATTATAAAGGAATTGGATGACCAAAAGCATTAATTTTTCATCATTAAAAGTGTTAAAGCCATTGTATCCCGGGATAAAAACATGCCCCAGAATTCAATTCAAAATGAACTGGTGACAGCAAAACCTGACAAACCAGAAAGTAATCTTAAATCAACAATCCATAATGCCTCAAGCATAAACAAAAGATTCATCTTCTTCATTTTATCGTATTTTTAGAATTAATGAAATAATTTTGTCTCATAAAAATGAAAGTCCAGAGGTAGGATGAGTTTCCTGGCTGGTTAATATATTACCCTTTATTCTGCCTCAGTGCTATATGTCTTCTGTGTATTAGCCTGATTCTTAAGTTGTCTTTCCATTTATTAGAATAATACATTAGAAAAACTACTTTTCTTACTGATTAGTTGTTATGTTTACTGACCCACAGCTGCACACTCTAACATTCTTATATTTTAAAAGCAAAACTCATCTGGGTGGTTATATGTACTTCTCCTTTAGAGTAGAGGAGATCCTATCCAGTAAATGAATTGCACTGTTTCACTTGAATAGCAATGAGGGTTTAGATGTTCCTTATGATAAAAATCACTTGTCATCCCACTGCTTCTGTTTTTATTTTATTTTTTTTTAAATGCTGGTAAAATTGATGAAACTATACTGCACTATATTAAGCACTTTAAAGAATACATTTCAGTCTTTTCTTCTTCTGGTGAATGAAAACGTCTTCACTGGGTGAGCAAAGAGAGAAGGTGCAGTTGATAAGGATGCTTCTCAAAGCCACCAGACTCAGATCACTTGTTCTGACGGTCTCCAGCATGGTTGGTAGAGCTGATCCTTCTTCAGCAGGGCTGTGAGTTGGCAACTGCATGGACTCTTTCTGTCCTGTGGCCTGCCAAGCAGTAGACTCCAGGGTGAGGGCCAGAATGGCAGTGATGTCATTGGTTGTGATCTCACCCATGGTGGCTGAGTCCAGGACTACACATTTGCTGACACTCAATAATATACACAGTGGCTACAATGGCTACTTCCTCTGCAGCATGCTCTGCAGTCCTCTTACATATATGCAAGTCTTGTAGGTATGGGACATACTTTCCCAAAACCAGGCTTGTGTTTCCTTCTAGTATTGTTCTCATCACTTTCCCTCACCATACAAGGCTGGCCTTGCAATCCTGCGACCCTCTGTTCCCAAATTCCTTCACAGGTGCCTTTCAAAGGCTCACTAAGGGGAGGAAATACCACAATCAGAGACAGCTGCTCGGTCCACACCACAATCCTTCATTCCCTAAAGACCACATTTGTAGTCTAAAACAGTTCATAGTTCCAGTGGGAGGAGCAGTGACAAGAGAAAGCGTCTGGAAGTTCCCCCCATGAACTGCAGAGGTCAGGAGAGACTGTAGAGCAGGCAAAGCATGGATCTTGAGGGATTTGCAGTCAAATACAAAACCACAAATCCGGGTTTTGTGGTGCCAGAGACAGCCTTTTCCTCTAGAACTTGCTCCGAGCTACCCAACCCAGCACAAGCAAAGGTGCACTTTACCATACTCCTAGGAAGCTCTGTGCATCCCATTAACCGTGTAACTGACACATGCATAGTACGTAGACACAGTGCATATTTTATAGGTTTTGAGAGAATATATACATTTATATATTATATATATAATATAAATTTATATATTTATATTATATAAAATTTTATATATTTATATATATTTATATATTTTGAGCAAGATTGCTAAAAATAGATTCAGACTACTCAGGAGAAGTCACAGGGCAGCATAAACTTCTGTTGATCCCCAAGAAACACTGAAAGGCAGGAGACTCTTGGGTTGGAGATGTCCACATTTTTTCTACTAGAAGGCTTTCAATTCAACTTCTTGGAAGACAAACTTGATAACCACTATACTACAGAAAATGATTAATTCAACTTCCTGGACAAGGACAACATTGCTACACAACTGATTCTGTCCTTCCTACTGCACCTTTCCCATCATCCAACAATGTGATGGACCTCTCACTACAAAACCTTCCTTAGCACCAGTGATGGCTGAGGTAAGGAGAATTGAGGGTGAATTTCCAGCTCATTAGTCCAGATTTACTAGGGAAAGCCCAGAAAAGATTTTAGTTGCTCTAGACTTGTTTAAGGGGACCAGAAGGAGCAGAGAACATTGTTTATCAAATCTGTTCTTGAAGTTTCACATATAAGTCACCTGTCATAAGCCCAGAGGTGAGTAGAGTGCTTTTCTATAAACATTGAATACCATGTTATTTTTGAGAACATTGTCATAGCCCATAGAAGCCATGGAATCTATATTGCCTTTCCCAGAAAAAGTGGAGTCTACATAAATAAGGATGGGGAAAAGGGTTGAAGGGAGGTGAGAGGAATAGAGGAAAAGGAAAAATCGAGACATATTGTGTGCAGATGCCGATTTCCTTCAACAAATGTTTTCATGATGTATATCCATAGTATATCTTATGGTTTGTGTCTGGGTGTTCCCACAAATAAACATGCCGTCATGGGGCGGGCTTCTAGAATTTATGATTGATTCATGGTCCAATGTTCCAATTATGGATGTGAGTGGTACACCTGCCCTGGGAAGCGAAGTTTGCATAAAGTGTACGGGAGAAAAAGAGGCTGTGGCCGCCCCCCCCTTTTGCTCCTGTTGCCTTTGCTGTGTCCCGCCACCGTGAGCGCTGCCCCCCGCCGTGCGCCGCTCCGCCTTGGAGCCGGCCGAGTACGGACTGGAACCTGCACACACTGTGATCTGAATAAACCTTGCCTTCCTTCATTTGTGGTGTTGGGTATTTTGTCTCAGCAATGAGAGAAACGTAACCAAGACAGTATACCAATATAATTAATAAAAAAGAACTTCCTTCCTTTTAAAATCTACCTAATATTCTATAAATAGAATTCGCATTAACATTTAATCAGTCACTGGGTGCACATGTTGCTTCTGTATTCTTTTAATAAAGAAAGTTATAGAGATAAATGTTTAGTGATTTACTTGTTGCTCAGACAAAATACTTGACACTCAAAATTTAAGGAGGAAACATTTTTTTAGCTCACATCTTATGGAGGGCTCAGTCCATAATCAGCTGATTCCAAGCAAGGGAAGCATGGCAGACAGGTTTCAGAGAGGAAAAATGGTTCATGATAGGCAGAAACAAGGGCAATAACAAGAAACCACAGCAGCTTCTTTCTTCCGCTTTTTATATTATGTCTTGGCCACTGGGATTAGAGCAGTACCAAACCGATCACTGATGGACTAATTTAGTAATCACACACTCTTAATTACAGCATCATACATGAAAATTCAGTCACCTCAGAGAAATGTTCTCACCTATAACTGCATGAGTCTTTGCAAGGGGCATTTAGACGCAAGCCATAACAATGAGTATGCAAAAATGTCTTCAAAATCTTACTTTTAATCCCTCTGGGTGTGTACCCAGAGTTGGAACTGTTCGACCGTGCATTAACTCTATTTTTAAATTTGTGTGGCAATACCACACTGTTTTACCACAAGGCTTATATCCTTTCAGATTTCCATCAACATGCAAAAGGATTCCACACTCTCCATGTCCTTGCCAACACTTGTTATTTTCTCTATTTTTTAATTAACCATTTTATGCTGTATGGGGCTGTATTTCTCTGCAGTTCAGATTTGCATTTCAATAATGCATAAAATCTAGCAACACTTTTCGTAAATAAATGCTTGAAATTTTCATCACATCCAATGTCTACTTTTTTTTCTTGCCTGTGAATTTGGTGTCATACCTAAAGACCATGCTGCTTTGCCTTATGTTTTCCTCTAAGAGTTTTGTAACTTCACATCTTACATGTAATTACTTGATTTATTTTGAGTTAGTTTTCTTAAATGAGTAGAAACTCAAATTCACCCTTTTTCATATGGGTATCCATCTTTCTTACTGCCGTTTGTTGAAAAGTTTGCCATTTGCACATTGAGCAGTCTTGGCATTCCAGTCAAAATCAACTGGCTATAGATGAAAGAGCTATTTTGGGGACTTCTGATTCTAGTCCCCTGCTCTGTTTTTATATGTTTATGGCAGTTCCACTGTATTTTAGTTCTTTTCTGGTCACCGGGGTTCAATATATGATGCTTACAATATAATCACCACTTATTCGATTCATTATCAACTTTGAAAATCTCATTTGATGTGAGGGTGTAATCCAGTTTTAATTATTTCTGATAAGGAAGAGCAGACTATTGTCATTGTGATTTTATTTTATTTCTTCTGGTCCCTCATTTGCTCAATTACTGAACACTTTTTGTGTACTTTTTTGTGTTCACTTTTTCCCTAGGGACTTACATAATTGGTCTTTCTATATATATATATTTATTTATATTTATAACTTGAATTTGCATAACTTCAAAAGCCTATGGAAACAATTGTTTTTAAACAATTCTTTTTGGTGTTGATTGCTGTGTTTCCAAGTTCACTCCTTCTACATTCTTCCAGTTCAAATCTACCTTTTCTAAGGTCTTGTGAACTTTTATTCAAATTACCTTATGTTTTAATTCAAGAATTATTTTCTGCGCTTATTTTCCTATATTCTTTATGTGAAATTTCTATTTTCCATACAGTATTTTCATGAATTTTCAATATCTTCCTTCAGTCACTATACCATCTTTAAGAAAATAATTACAAAGATTTTGTTTAGCTAATTCTGCCACCAGGATGTTTACAACAGATAGTTTTTGTTGATTTTTCTTTGCTATTTTTTTGTTTGTTTTTTTTATAGCTTGTGATTTTCTGTTGTAAAGTAGCCATTAGAGTCTAACAGTGTTATCACCTTGGAAATCATATTCCCCATTATTTCAAGGGCTTGGGCTTTTTGTTATTAAATTTTTGTTTTTCATTGTTGTGGGATTGTGTATGTGATGAGGTTGTGGCTGAAAACAAATTTTAATGCCTTTGGGTCGTTTCTAAGTCTGCAACACTCCCAAAGCATTGAGGTCTTTGTAACTTTTTCAACTTAGGAAATTGTTGAATAGTTTATTTAATATATGGCTGCCCAAAAGGGAAATACAAAAATAATGTGTCAAAAGAAGTATGCCAGCTTTATAAATGTTTTGGAGTAATTTCAGTCCAAGGAAAATGGCTTATAAGACTGCAGTATGATGTGACAATAATGGTACCATGGGCTGGGTCCTAGCGCCCTGACAGCGCAGACCCCTCGATCCCTCCCGTCCCCCGAGCCGGCGCAGCCCCCTGGCGACTCCCGACAGAGATCGGCTTGTTAGCGGCGGAGACGCCCAGCAATCCCACGTTTCGCGCGTGTCGGGCGAGCCGCGTGGGGGGTCCCAAGCGCCGCCGGAAGCGGACAGAGGGATTTGCTGGGTCCTGGCGCCCCGAGAATACGGACGGCTCGATCCCTCCCGCCCCCCCGACCCGGCGCAGCTCTCCAGCGACTCCCGACAGAGATCGGCTCTCTGGCGGTGGCAACGCCCAGCGGTCTCACGTTCCGTGCGCATCGGGCGAGCCGCGCAGAAAGCCCCAAAGGATAGACTGGCACCTTGGAACCTTCATGCTTGCAGGTACTCCAATAACTGCTCCACATCTTGAATCTGATACCCAAAAATGGGAAAACAGAGGGGCAAAACGCA